>BCLG01001328.1:14713-39043 GCA_001602295.1 Zoysia matrella | reverse complement strand
AGAATGATGCGATAGGCACCAAACTGATAAAAATCGAACATATATAATCTTAATCCTAAAAATGTGTTCTAAAAACAGACTAAAAATTCTAAGAGCTAAAAGATTAGTACAATATAAAATGGTATCAATTAAATTTATTCTTCTTTTTTAGATTATTTTTACACATTAAGAGTTGAACTTAACTGCATATATGTTCGCGGACGTAGCAAACACAAATATGTGTAGACAGGATACTCTCCCTCCCTTTCTATTTTTACTTTTTTGCTAAAAGATTTCTTACTGATTAATTAATTACATTATATTATTGTGATTGAAAACAAGGATTTTGTAATACACATATCATTTAAATATAAATCAAAATAAGAACTTTGGTCTTTATTAATTACATCAGATTTAAAATCAGTTATGATAGAAAAATATAAATGAACATGAGATTTTTTTATTTGTAATATAATAGACATTATCTTGAATAATTAGATTAAATTGAGCATACATATCTATCAAAGCATTAAATTTCCATGGTTTTTTAAGAATACGTTGAAAGTTGCTGACCTTTATATGGGAGAGAGAAAATATGAGTATCAAAAAAGAAATATAAAAATTGAGAAAAATACATAAACAACAAAGCAACCCCGACTAAGCAACTAAACATTGCTTAACTACTATCCAAGTCAGTCTAAAGGATTATAAAATCTTTGCTTTGGCAAAACACCACAAACTAGGCTCATTAAAAATCACCTCCGTGATCGAGCTCATGGATGTTGTTGCTCCTTCAAAGACACAATCAATCTTGTGCTTCCAAATAACTTTGGCCGTTACGATGATGAGAGAGTTGTCGTCTTTCTTGTATTCTTCTTAAATCTTATCATAGTTTTCCTATATCAATCCGTGAAGTTAAGCTCATCCTGTAGAAGGGACAACAAGAGAGCCCCAATCAAACTTGCCTCATGAAACACATGTTGTTAACATGTGTTGAACATTTTTTTCTTCCCTTTGTTATCATAATACAATTTGCTATTAGCACCACGAAATACTAGATTATGATTGGCATGAAATTTTGTAGTGCAAACAAGCGGAACAAACTTTTTTCTACTGATATTTTTTTTTCTAAAATTGTAGGTAATTAACTTTATTAATAGTTTATTTTGTTTGCAATCTACTACGCAAAGTTATCATATTCAAAACATGATTTGAACTTGTATCATGCTCTTTGAGTCGAGTTATAAAATGTATCCAATTATTAAACCTCTCATTAGACAACTGACATTTTCAATTCCCATTTGTAAAAAATTGCAGCTGAAGTAAAATACTTCTAGGAATCTATATCTATTTCTCATGCTCTTTGAGTCTAGTTGCAAGATGAAACATGGGTTAGCAAGTTTAGTGTGCTTTTAGAAATTTATTGTTTGATTAGCAATGAATAATTGATGTACATTCACATTCAACATCTTCCTGCATACGACTATTGAAGAATGCAATTATTTGCAACTAAACAATGTGATTACTATATATTGCTAAAATAATCAGTTGATATTATCTGTATAGTTCACTGATGGGGATGGAGCAATAATGTTGAAGGTGGACATTTAAAAAGCTTGGGATTGAGACTTGGAAGGATGTTTTGTTGACATTGATGATACATTACTATTTATCAGAGCTCAGTTTGATGAGACACTGAGACTTCGATCAATATTACCATTTTTTTTAACAGTAAGTTTTCGAGACTATGTATATGCTAGCAGTTTTTCAGTGCAGCTTTATTTGTGATTAAAGACATTTCTTTACTCACATCAGTATCATAGGTTCATTGACGAAGATCAATTGGCTATCAATCTGAAGAAAGTCCCACATTCCTAGAATTAGCTATTGCAGGGATTAGCGTTCACCTTGTAGGTGATTCTATGAGCATCTGTGCCTCATGTTTTTATTCAGTTTTCTAGATACCATTCGCAAATTGCATATTGGTTTGTGTTACAACATTTTAGTAATTTGGTAAAATTGATTATCTACTTGTGAATTCAGTGCCATGGTTTTCTTGGTTTGCATATCAGCAGATAAATGGCTATTAAACATGTCTCCTCCATACTTCATGACGTTGCAGTATCTTCTAGTTTGCACCAGGGAGCTTAGCTGCTGGAGAGCGCAACTCAAGCCAATCCATGCATATAGCAGTATGTCCTCATTTCATTGAGAAAAAGTAAAGATTTATATTATTGGACCAATGAAATGGGAATGTGAATGTGAATATAGCCATTAATATTAATTCATTTCTTTCACCAAATAACGGAATAATTACCTGTAGGGGTGGTTCGGAAGGAGTGGACTATGTAGCTGAAGCAGAATGTGTTGTATCATCATAATCTTTCTTAGCCTTGATTAATTGTTTTGCAAAGCTGCTGCTGAAGGATAATGCCCATTGCAGCCGCTAGCAGATTTGACAAATGGCAGTGTCTTCACTCGGTGTCCCATGCAACTGGTTAGGAAGCCTTTTTCGTCTGTAGCAATCATACACCGATCTGAATGTTTCGTTTCTTTATTTTGAGGCTCATCTCTGGGGCTCTTATCCAGAAAGAAGCTTCTGCCAGGGAAGAAGCCCTGAAAAGTGTTGGTTCTGGGAGGGTAGCTTATGCAAATTAATTAAGTCGGATGTGGTGGTGAAGGGGAGTGGACGGGACCCCAAGCTGTTGCGCAGGGCTGCCTTGTTGGCCTAAAGCAACGTACCTTTTTTTTTTTTACCAGAAAAGCAGCTTACGCAGATAAGAAGCTGGCAAGTACAAACAAGCTAAGAATATCGTTCAGGTTAACTTACCCGCTGTCGCACTGCATAGGTTTCCTTGCGACTCCGTCAAAAGCAATATCTTTCATCAGTCGCCCGCTACTTAGGGAAGCTTTACATGGCTAGCAGATTGAGTAGAAAAAAATCACGTAATCTGCTGGTTCCAAGAACTCAAGATCACCCGTTTCTTCTCTATAATTCTTCGTCATCGCTGGCAACTTCCCTCTAGTTTATCTGTCATGTTTACAGCTAATAGAAGACTTCATCGCTAGGTCAGACGTCAACTGTGCAACTGGTGGACTATGACGAGCTTAACAGGTTGGCTAATACAGCAAAATAATATGTACAGCAGACCCGATAAATCTCCAAATATATTGATGAACGAAAATTAATTATTAATATAGTATATACGACCAACATTGACAATTTAAGTCACTCAAAAGGGGCAAACAGGAAGGTAAACTAAGCGGCATTCTTTTGTATCCTTCATTGGATCCACTACTTTTACGACCAAACATTAAACATAATTTCGACGACAGAAAAGAAACAGCAACCGCACATACACAAAGCTACTCTGAAGGCTTCACCATTATCTCCAAAGTGATGTTATTCGGCCAGTTCCTTCTCATTTTCCTCACCCAGACTTCACGGTTCCACCACCTTGGCTGAGGCTTCATGCCTCCCCACTGGGGGTAGCTGCTGACAAAGAAAAAGAAAAACACATTGTTTTTTCTCCCTAAGAAAATAGTGTGCGACAAACCAAATGAAGTAATGAGCTAGAAACAGTAAGGCGACTGCAGAGAATAGACTCTAGCAGTACATCACAAACCCCAGTCAACAAAATTTCCACAGAAACAATACCTTATCTTGGAGCTGCATTATTGTCGAGATCAGCACTCTGTCACCAACTATTTGCCTCAGCTTCTTCACAAGTACAGCTCGGCTTATTTTTTTGCTCTGAAAAGAACAAATACAAGCAAACATATGTCAGTAGGAATACCCCCTGAAAGGCTAAATCCCATCAGATAAAATTTCCACCAAAATATATCAGACCTTAAATTCTTCATAACAGCTAGTAACCAGGTCCATTCTGCCAGGAGATACTTTTGTTGAAATAGCAGCGAACAACATGGAAAATGGCATCCAAGGTGAGCTTGGAGCCTTGTCCACTGAATCTCCTAGCATGGGGGCTGCACATGGACCTCCCGATGCTGGAGATGCCTGGATTTTCATCTCCTGCTTGCGCATAAAATAATGTTAACTGATGCTTTATCACCCTAATATACGTAAGATAGTATGGTTTCATAAGGAAACTTATCATGCCTTGGGGGTTTCTATTAAAGACTATAGTCAGCTCAAAGCTATAATCTCAACTAGCATAATGCCCATGCTGTCACGGGTAAGAAAGTGTTTTCAAACCAGTATCATTCATGGTGTATTACTTGGTTGAACCTAATTGAGTAAATACTAAAAAATATGGTAGTAAAGTTGCATCATAATCAGAATTAAAAATTGGTACTACAGGTTAGATGATATTTTTTACTGGAATCACAAGGCTAAATTACATCAGTGCTTCCTTGAGTTTTTAAAAAACTTTCAATGTGGTCATTGGGTGCTTTTTGCCACCTTAGAAGTGTATTTTATCTTCTTTGAGCCTCTTACACATGGCCATGGCTCATGAACTTGGACCAGTGCAGAACAAAACATTGTAGTCATCCTTATCCTTCTCATTGAAGTGACTCCCCGCCGCATATCTCCTCCCATGGCTACGGTTCTCTCACTGCTCTCCCCTCCCAGTGATTAACAAATCCCCAACTTCAGCATATGAAGCATGCAATAGATCAAGTAGAGCAAAGCCCAATTAGCAATACAAATCGAGTGGCTTGAACCATTGGCTTGAGGCAAACCGTCATGCTGGCAGCTGCCATTGCTCTGAGCTTTTCATAGGCAGCATGCCCTTCTGAATGTCCCAACAGATTTGTGGTGGTGATAGCGGCTCAGCAATGTGGCAGGACGTAACAACCTGCCACTCCTCTGAATAGTCAACTTCTCCAGAAGTTTGTCAGGGGCAAGTCACCTGCCTTTTTGCCTTTTTGGGCCACACAATGCATGGAGGCGGCTATGGCTGCAGTGGATTAAGGATGACAGAGGAGGTGGGTAAGTGCAGAAGGATATTCCTCAGATGGAAGGGAGGAAGGATGGTGCGGAAGGGGCCAGAACAATGATGATGGTGAAATCGGCTTGATCGGTTAAGCGTCTGTGCAGCAGAGCTGAGGGAGCCGAACTTGATGGGCAACTGGGCCCACCTGTCAGCATGCTTCTCCGGACTGCTGACGGACCACCAATGACCCCAGGCACTGACCAACTCAGGTTTTATTCATTAAGTCAACTGTTGAGTCAAGTCATTCGATCTGATTTACTGCATGCTCTTGATGTTACAACAGTTGAACTTGTCTGTATGACATAGAAATTGACACTTTTGTGACAGTGCTATATTAACAATACCTGATGTAAAGCATCTTACCTCTGACATACAATCAGGTGAACTAGAACTCATGACCAGAGAAACATCAGATGCATTATAACAATCTCCTTGTGTGGCAACTGAATCTGGAGCAGGAAAGGACAAGTTATGAGAAATTATGTGTAGCCAAAGCAAGTATACAAGCTAAGGAATTGACTGGACAGATGTGATAAGTTACCTTTGGTTTTAGAAGGCAATTTGATGGTGACTAAAAACTCAGAATAGATGTGACTATTCAGATTCACATCCCACACAATGTAATGTTGTGGGTTTTTAAGGTCATCTACTCCACTATCAAAATAGTCATTGCTAGGTCTGTCCTGCTTAGATCCAGGGTGAACTATTTCTACGTTCCCCATTATAACACGGCACAACATCATATGTATAATGCCATTATCATCAGCATCAGAGTAATTCACACTGCATAGATAACAGAAATATTGAATTCCGCTACCGTTAGAAGACAAAGGAAAAATGCTGAGTACCAAATGAGAGAAAAAATGATAGTAATTAAAAGCTACCAACTAACAGTAGTTAACACCATGACAGTTAAAGGAAATTAATGAACCAAGAAAATGTGAATAGAACAAAAGCACGTCAAGGATAATCAGTTATACAAGTCCAGAAATAACTAGAAGGAATAAGGAAGGGGAGCCTATTAAGACATACCAGGTATCAGAGCGAGCCGCTGGTGCAAGGAGGGTGCCATTTCCATACGCTGGGCAATTATTGGGCTTAAGAACTTGCAGGCTGCCACCTAGCATCATCTCCTGCACAGTGCTTTTGGGGCAAGCAAGCCATGCGTAACGGACATTAGCGTTACCACGACGACACCCAGCAGCATGTACATGCTTTTGGAAAAGTTTGTAACGATATTCTCCACGATCATTTAGAACTGGAGTTCTGTAGATCCCAATGATGTCCTTGGACCCAATGACGCCACCCATCCCCTGCAGCAATAATTTTTCCACAGCTTCGCTAGTGCGTTGAGCTCGTGATAGCTCAGACAAATCATCTTTCTGTGATGGCAAACTGAAGCCTGTAGGCAACAAAATGCATGGCTCGTTTTCTCCAGTAGCCTCTTTCACATCACCATAATTATTAACAATTGTGCTCCTCTCAGCCCTAGCTCTCTTAGGACTGGAAACATCATCAGTACTGCAGTCCAAGTTTGAGCTTTCTGCAGAACTTTCTGATCGAAGCTGACCATTTATTTCTCGAGACCCTTTTGGCTCTACACTAATGTACTCGTGATTTCCGTTGCCAATATCTTTCTTCCTAAATAGTTTCTGATCTTGAATAAATGTTTCTGGAAAGTATCCCCTTCCATTTTCATCAACCCAAGCTATCGGCTTCTGAAGACCTGTCTTCAAGTCCGCAAATGTCATATGCACAAAATCCAGCAAAAAGAGCTGGTTTTGAAATCCTGTTTCTGTAATTGTCTTCCTTGCCCTGAAATCAACTTTGGCCAGGTTGACAATTTTTTCTGGAAAGTCTTTCCAGGCATCACCTTGGCGGAGAAGAACGCGCTTGGGCGGCGCGCTAGAAATGAAGTTCTGGTAGCCCTGCAGGATCTCTCTGTTTAGGTGGCACATGATTTTTGCCTTGCGGTCTTGATCAACATGAAACCTAACAGCAGCAGCTTCGGCAGGACACTGGTTTAGTTCAGAGATGTGGCAGGCACGAGCATGATTTGCAGCGGGGCTGTCTCGCTTTCTCTTGAGACCACTTATGTTCCTTCCACATTTACCCAATACCTTTTCGTTCATCGCAGCCATTTTTGCCAGGAGTAATGAATACTACCCAGAGAGTTTTTTTCCCAACCAAACGAAACCTGAACAAGGCTACTATGTACACTAATCTAACAAAGAAGTGGCTGAAGGTACCCAACTTCCTTATCAACAAGGCTAAAACTAAAAAGAGTACGATCAGAAAGGAGAAACGGCAGAGTGATCCTGGAATATAAAGAAAAATAATAGGTATCAGGAAAACAAGATGATATACTTTTACCGCATTTCAATACATGGCAAAAGAAAATCAGGAGAAAAGAATAATGATACTAGCGTGCCATTGAAAGATCCAAACCTAGTGCAGAAATTTATTAAGCATGGCAAATAGGTAATAGATGTAGAATTCCTTTTGGTGCAGTTGCACAAAATTTCCATCCATGGAACAAGTCCGCATAATTGTATGACAGTGCACTTTCTTTTGGTGAATTGATTACTCAGCAACTTCTTGATGAATGAATCACCAACCCACGAAGTTAAGCACCTTCTCATCGTATCAAGATCACATGAACAAAACTAGCAGGCAGGAGCTAAGTACAGAAAACATGTTCTTCAACCAAGCTATATAAACGATGAATTAACTAAGCATAGACAATTTTTTTTACTACGTAACAGTAAATCATCAATTTAGTTAAAGAGAAATCAAGAAGTAATAAAGGCACATGCTCCATGGAGTAAAATTAACCAGACATCTCATATAATTAACACCATGGGAATGAGGGAATCTAAATCTAACTTCCCCTAATGAACGTCAGCCATAGGCATGTACAGGCAAGATTTTCAGGAATAGTAATAGTCTAACAGTTCACCATAATTGCGATCGCACGCCGAAAGTTGCAAATTTAACAATTCAGTAGTACATCGAAATAACATGAGTCGCCAAAACCTACTTCAGCCCACCATGATCAACGTCCCGATCGCACACAGAATTACAGCATACAGGTCAAAATAAAATCTCCAGATCGAACAGGTACACAAAGGGGATCCTCTTCCGCGAGGAATCAGTCAACCAGACAATCAGATCCGCCGAGCGTCGACTCTTACCTAGGGTTAGTAGTAGTAGGGAAGAGGTTAGCAGTAGTCACAGCGGAGGAAGCCGAAATCTTCATCTCTCCCGGTCAGATCCCTTTTTCCCCCCTCCTAGGACTCCCCTGCGGACCCCACTTTAACCCCGGCGACGGCCGGAGTCGGCGGCGGTCGCTGCTTCTTCTTCTTCTGCTG
This sequence comes from Zoysia matrella, assembly GCA_001602295.1. Taxonomy (NCBI): domain Eukaryota; kingdom Viridiplantae; phylum Streptophyta; class Magnoliopsida; order Poales; family Poaceae; genus Zoysia; species Zoysia matrella. The sequence goes on along the minus strand of BCLG01001328.1, from coordinate 30,735 downwards.
CTGCTACCTCCCTCGCCGGAGAGAAGATCGGTCGGTCAGCGGCGACGGCGGCGGAGGCGGAAGGCAAGAGGAAGGCAGGGCGCCGGGGAGTCTTGCGGCGGTGGAATTATTGCGGGCAACCAAACGCAGGAGGGGGATGAGAGCGAGGTCCACGCACGCCTTTGTCGTTCCTGGCCCCACCGCGCCCCCCCCCCCCCCCCCCCCCCCCCCCCCGCCCCCCCTCGACTTTTCCCTCCACCCACCACCCGTATGACCGACACGCGGGCCCGACCCACCCTGGACGCGGGTACGCTGGGCCCCTGACTTGGATGCCAAGTTTTTTGTTTTTGAGATCAAGTTTTTTTTCTTTTCTTTTGGGGAGCACTTGGATACGAAGTTGCCGTCTCATTCCTTGCGCCGTAAGCAAAATGGCGACGGCGTGATGCCGACGTCCGCCCCATCCGACGGTTCGAACGGCGGTCAATCGACTCCGCGGCAGCATCGTGGCCGTCCATCGCCAGCAGATTTTTTTTTCCTTTTCATGCTCGCTTGCGTAGGTTACTGAGAAAGCGGGGGTGTCATTCTCGAAGATGTTGTTTGTAAAAAGGGAAAAATAAGGATTGAGTTTGGAATTAGAAAATGAACAATGGTTAGTATTTGTACCTAGTAATGTGGTGGGAAGGACATGAGGATTAATTTAGTTCAAATTTTGTGAGTATTTATGGATTATCTATAAATTTTGAATTAGATATGGACTCCTAGGTATATCCACTTACATTCTGGATGAGTGAATAATTTATTATTCTCTTCATTCACAAATATAGCTCTAGGCACGAGAATTAAGAAGAAGTGAAAAAATTAGAAAACGATGAAAAAAGAGACAGAGATAGAGATTTATTATGAAGAGAAAAAATATGTTGAAAAAAGAAAAAATGTATTGAAAAGTAAAAATATCATACTCCTATTTGGAACAAAATTTGAATGTTAGAATGATTTATAATTGTAAATAGATGGAGTATATCTTTTCATGTATTCTCCAATTCCATTCCAAAGTGCTATGTTTCTCGTTCTCTAAACATCACCCACAATTCAGTTTGTCCTCAACCTCAGATCCATCAATCGGCGGATTAATTGAGCCTAACAACCAATTGGGTGCCTCTATTTAAATCGGCGTGCTCCATTTCATTCACAAATCTATGGAGTGTATTAGGGGTTTGTTAATCTCAATATCATTGATGAAGTTTTGAACCAAATTAAAGCTCGGGTTTTGTCAGGATCATGTACCCATGTACTCGCCGACTCATACTCGTATACGTGGGTCAAGACTCCGAGGGTTTTGGGGTCGGACGACGAAGCACAAACGCGCGGTCTGACCTCCAGAGCAACGATCTACAAAAGCCAAGTCTTAGCCGCTTCCAGCGCTAAGACGTACAATGAGGCCGACCTTCGAAGACCGACCCTCGGTGGCCAACCTCTGGGGTAGGTGCGCCATTTATGTCGCATTTATTTCGGCAGCCAACTGCCAACCGCCAACGGGTCGGGTTCACCGCGATGTGGGCAAGCCGCGGGAGTCTGCGAACAAGACCCGACGACATTGTGGTTAACGCTACAGTACAGAACTGACACTACAGTACTCGGCGCGACGTGCGACGCGACGCGCCACGCCCCAACACGGGCGTGACCATTGATGACGACGTCAACGGAGGACCCACCTGTCAGCGAGACAGTAAAACCGCATAGGACCCACCATTTTGTAACCTCAGACCACTCTATATAAAGGAGGGTTCGAGAGGCGATAGAGAGGCACGAGGTTCTAACCTTAAACTCTCGCGTGCAACCGTTTCGCGCGCGAGCAACCTCACGAATACGTGTATCGAGCACCCCACAACTTAAACGTCAGGCCCTCTCTCAAAGAGAGAGTCCGACCCTTTGTACTCACTCACTGATATAAACCACTCCCTGGACGTTGGACCTTACACCGGCCCGAACCAGATAAAAAAAACCACATTGAGTCTTTCGTAAACTAGGCCATATCGAATACGGAGGCACATCACCCTCTCGTTCGTATTTTGTTCTGTGCCGGTAGTCAGAACACCGACAGGTTTCTCGGTGATTTCCTACTCGGTACCTAGGCGGCTAAAGAAAACTTGTTTTTGACTTCATGCTCCATTTGATTATAAAGCGCCATCTAACTTTCTTAAGGAGTATGTGACATACTGCCTCCGTCCTAATAGAAGCTTATTTCTAGCTTTTGTTGACTATGACTTTGATCAATGATTTTTATAGATTCAATTTAATATAAAAATTTAGTATTTGTACTTTTAAAATCATCGAAAGAAATACTTTCATAATATATATAATTTATATTATTAAAATTAATTAAATTTATCAAAATCAATTGTCAAAGTTGTAGTCAACAAAACATAGAAATAAACTTATATTGGGACGAAAGGAGTATTGCATTACGACAACGAACTAACATTTGGGTCAGACAAAAAAATTGACTGACTGACTGACCTGAAGTTACTTAGTCTTGTGTACATACGCAACTGTGACTGGCTGTGTGTAAATACTCTCCATCTCCACACTGGCCGTCATAGCTTACCAAACAATCGTTGACTCTGTGGGGTTCCAAGTCTTTCTACTTCCCACTAGTAGTCTTGTATCGCGCAAAAATAATCGAGGCGATGGAACATTCAGACGCAAGCTCGCAGTAGGGAATGAATTATGTCTCGTCTAGAATGTGAGAAATTTTCTCAAAGCATGTGCTTCTTATATGAAATTGAACTGATTTCTACATTCCTACGTTCTAAACGAGGACTCAATGGTATCCATGATCACAAAGTCTGGTGTCACGACTTAGTAGCTAATCCATATGTTCCATTTTATTTGTCATTCTAAGATCTAAAGTTGGTTTCATACTAATTATTATTCCCGTACTGTGATGTATATCTCTCCTCTTTGTTTGTATCTTATTCACCCATCTTCAATACATCTTGACAGGTTAGATATGTGCCATTAAAATTTTCAAATTTAAACTTTGCATAAGGCACATAACTTCTTTTCTTTCTTTTGGAGTCCCTACAATTCTTTATAAAACTCAATCAAACTTATTAGTTTTTTTTAATTACATTGTCATGTATCACCAAAACCTGCAAAGGGCCTCGATGCACTAACACTATCTGTATTGATAATTAAGTCACTAACGATAATTTTATGATACAAATAAGAGTGGAATGAAGCTCGTTCATCAAATTATGAAATATGAAGCAATGAAGATCCTTGAGTTTATTTTTTATGTTTACCAGCATCTTGTTGAAATCGGAGTACAATTGTGAAAGAACACATACCTGTTCCTGAAATTTTAAAACTTTGTTGTTGATTTCAATGTTCTTATTTCAGGCCAGTTGCAGCTGACAGCATAAGATTTCTCTTGTTTTTCTGCTGCTCGGGCAATTAGCCTTTGCCATTTCATGTGTAAAGTGTAGAGTATCAGTCAAAGCTATCATATGTGCTTAATAATCTGCCTTTGGGAAGTTTAATTCTCTGTACAGCTTTCATCTGTCTATACTAACTTGGACTGCCTTGAGAGAAGAACACATAGCCAAGGTTTACAAAACCGGCGAAAACCGGTGGTTTTTCGCCTTTTCAGTGAAACCGGTCGAGCTCGGTTTAACCGATTGATCGGTTTTTGGTTTAATAATTTCAAAAAAATTGAAAATTCAAAAAAATTTGAAAATCTTAAAACCGGTCAAACCGAGCGGTAAACCGAAAACCGAAAAAATAGGTGAAAAACAGCTCAAACCGATTTGATTTTAAATTCAAAAACAATAAACTAAAAAAACCGGTCAGTAAACCGAAAAACTGATCGATAAACCAGTAAAACCAAGCAATTTTCTCTCAAAATTTTGATTTTCGAATTTGTCAGATTTTCACAATTTACTGTAGCAGTTTTGGCCAACCCCTATTTTCGCGGTTCAAATAACCAAACCTTGCACATAGCAGCCTGTTCAACTCATTTGCTTTTACAATACTGTAATGCCTTTTTATTAATCTTTTTTTTTTTAGCGAAGAATGAGAACGCCTTGCCTCTGCCTTTTTGTTAATCTTGTAGTAGGTGCTTTGGACAACGGAAGAACGTCACGAATGACGATGAACATGCCTACCTACATCAGCGAGAAAGAAAACAGAACCTGGGAAAAACAGAGCAATCGAGAACCCGAGAAAAACAGAGAATCGCAGCGATAACCAAGAGAGATTCTCACAGCAAAACAGAGGCGATCATAGGCGAGCAGATCAATTCTCAACTTAACACTTAGGGCTTCTTCAGTAGCTAGCTTAGGAATCATTTCTTAATAAGATCGATTTCAATCATTTGTACTCCCTTCATATTCAGATCGTTTTGGACAACGATACGGTCTCTAAAGCATAACTTTGACTTTAATTTTTTCTAAAAATATTTGTCAAAAAGTGACATATATATATGCTTTTATGAAAGTACTTTTTAAGACAAATCTATTCATATGATTTTCATATTTCTAAACTTAACAACTTAAAAGTTATTTGTAATTTATATTCTCAATGTTTGACTAAAGCAAAAATACAAAACGACTTGAATTATGAGTATAGAGAGAGTAATTCTTATTTATGAAAAATTCTAATAGGACAGATATAGAACATGATCTATATCTATATTTCCTTCTTTCATGATCTTATGAAACGAATCCAGGCCGTAGAAGGTGAAAAACAGTATAATCTAGTTTTATTCTCATTCTAGTAGAATTTTTCATGAGCAAAAATTAAGTAATTCACATGTACTCACTTAATTCATGTCAGAAATAATTCCTAGCCAACCGAACAAGCCCTCAGATGAAAATTTGGAAAAAAAAAATACTTTGATGTACTGAGAATATTCTTTGTAGTGGAAACTAAGTAAAATTAATTTTAATCTTTATCAACTTCCCAAGTTTTCTCTTATCTTCCCTACCTTTTTACAGCTGTAAAAGAAGAGTTACTTTCAATTCGGTCATGGCAGCTCTCCGCCGTTGGTTCTCACGATCCCGCTTCCCACCTTCTTCACGGTAAGCGCGTTATGTTTTGTTTGTCTGATATTACTTCTTTCGGTTCCATATATTTTTAACGTATTGTACAATGATACGATTTTCAAAATATAACTTTGACTTTTTTTCATAAATTTTTATTTAAAAGTGACATATTTATACTTTATAAAAGAATTTTTAAAGACAAATCTATTCATATAGTTTTCACATTTTCAAAGTTAACTATTTTAAAATTATTTGTAAGTTTTATTTTCAATGTTTTACTCAAAACATGTACATAATATCAAGAATAATGATACCGAAAGGAGTATACAGAAAACCATACAGCGGCTGATTGGTTTGGTGCATATGAATTGTTCAGGCTCTCGGTATGCAAGATTGACTTGATTGGTTGTCCGAATGCAACGTTGGTCCTAACCCATGGCATGCAAAAGTTTCATGCGAGCCTGGCTGCTCAGATACGAAAATCAAACTCGTATGTTCAAATCCTGGCTCGTGCGGGACACGAGGTAGCAGGTAGCAAGTGAAAAACTTAGCTCCAACTTGTGTTGTGCAACCAACCAATCAAATGCTCTAACCATACTTCGTGTGGTGGTCCAATCAACCAAACTTAGCCATGATTCTTGTAACCTCTCAACTGAGCCTGGGTGACCGATGTGAGTCAGGCTCTGCTTGGCAGCGAACCAATCGCCCCCATACAGACTTTGTCCATAAGCGTCAACTTTGAGCCGAGTCCTGACAGAGGTTGACTCATTCCGCCATCGATGTGTAGGGCAAGACAAGGAAGCAAGCTAATGGGCGTCGCGCCAACACTCTGATCGTCGTCGATGTAGGAGCCGCCGTCGTCTCGCCACGGGATCACGAACGCACGTCGTCTCCCGATTCTGATCCTCTGGCCACGGCCCAGGACCGGGTGATCTCGAACGGGCCATCCTCTACTGCTGTCTCCAAGGCATAACAATGCGCTTAGAGCATCTTCAACGGTCCCTCTTTAATCCCTTTAAATCAAAATTTTGGGAAAATATGTAAAAAGTTTGCTCCAACAATTCCTCTAAGGGCAGCCGCAGTGTATGTTTTTAGTGGGTGCTAGTAAGAGAGAGAAAACATGAAGGTAGGTGCTATACGGTAGGAGGCGGATGCTAGGATAGCATTTGTTAGCCCCAGGAGCCTTGTGGAACACAAGGTGCTAAAGAGAGAAGAAAGGAAGAGGTAAGATAAAGAAGTAATATAAAAATACTATTTTATTTCTTATGGACAAATTCTTAGAGAACTAAACAATGAAGCTGTTTTTTTCCGAGGAAGTACCTCATGACATGTCGCCGCTAGCATCAGCTAAAAAGTTTATACGTTGCGAATGCCCTAAATACCCTCCTATATCTATTTGCTCCCAAAACGCACCTACAAACGGGGAGTTTTCTAGGGTCCCATATTCCGCTCCCGCGCACTGAAAAAGTACTTCGCGCCGAATTGGAGTGCACCCCACCTAGGTCACAGCCTGTCGCCCCCGGGGTCCCCGCCACAGTGCGCCGGCCCCGTGGTCTCCGACGCCCCAGTCTGCCTTCCCGCGACAGCTCTCGAGGACCCGCGGCGCATTGAGACCCCACAAGCCCGAGTTCCTCGGCTTCCCCAACGCCCCGTGCTCCTGACGGCCACTTCCCTGACGCCTCTCGACCCCACGCCTTAGTGTTCTGCTTTTGATATTTTAGCTTTTGCGTGTCTTTATTTGCTCTTGCATATACAACTGGAGCAGATTTTGTGAAATAGATGCTTAACTTCTTTCGTGTCATTACTTGCTCTTGCATATGCAACTGGTGCAGATTTTGTGAAATACATGCTTAACTTCTTCACATGCTTCTAGATTTTGTGAAATAGATGCTTAACTTCTTCACATACTTAGAAGCTGGTCTTCAAAATTACGAAGGGTATCAAGTATGTTCCATCTCTGTAGGGGTAGTGGTTGATATTTGCCGTGCCTTGGAAGATTAAAGTTTTGCCCTTCTATGATCAATACTGACTTCTTCTCAATGACTGTTCTTGTGGTTTATTTTGAACAAGCTTGTTCTGTGGCAAAAATTATAAAGCGTTCCTGGGCGAGGGATGCGTGCGATCTGGCGAGCAGCCACCCAACACTGAAGATGCGTTCGATCTGGACTAGATCAACCAATTTTATGGTCAACAGCCAAGCAGTTTGTCAAGTTGGTCTAGATTCAAAATACTATTGTGATATATTTAGGGAAACTATTGGAGGAATAGATTAAATTAGGTTTTTAAATTTTTTGGGCTGCTTCTAAAAAGTGATTTTTGAGAGATTGTAAGCTTCATGACCTTTAAACTCCTCTAAAGGGTATGAATTGATTTTGGTAATTGAATGAATAACCATAGGTAATGGTTATGTTATAGGTACCACTCTGCTAATTTTACATTGGGCTTCTTTGGTAGATGACAAGGACGAACCCTAGAAGAGGAGTTGCCGGGCGTTGAAGGACTAAGGCTAAGGACTAGCTAGAGAGTCCATAGGAACACCGGTACTATTAAAAGGGTAAGGTCATTAGTCTCCTGTCATACAAATGTTAGAGGGTGTGAATGCTCTTTAGAACATCAGAAAGCATTAAAGATGGCAGAGTAAGCAAAGTCGAAGATCGAAGCTCAAGAACCAAATGAAGATTCAGTCTCCGGACAGTCCGGTGACCCCTGGAGGAGCCAGTCCAGAGAGATGTGCTCTCTGGAGTCGACGTGGAGTAGGCACCGGACAGTCCATCGATGCAATGACTGGACAATCTGGTGAGCCAGAAGCTGAAGTCCAGTTTTCTCATATTCCATGTCGGTTCTATTTGTTTCAGCTGAGCCGAAAGTGTCAGTGCCGGCATTGGAATCAAAGACAGCAGTCGGTAGTTCTCTGCTTGCTCCGAGAGTTCTATCCTTTGAGGCTACTACTGCTGAATCAGCGTTGTCAGAGCCACCGCCAGAGTCTTCACAGTCAGAGCCTGTAGTCACCATAGCCGAGCAGCCCAGAGCATCAAATGCAGATACCCTGGTTGAGGCCGAATATTCTCCAGAGGAGGCAGCTCAAGCCCTTGCCAGTGCAGATCAACCAGCTTCAGTTGAGGGCAAGAAGCCATCCTCGGCGTCTTCTTTCGGTCTGAGTGTCTTCGACAATGTTGAGCAGCCAGGAGGAGACCAGTCAGCAGCAGCAGCTCAGCCAGCAAAGGAGCTGCCTCCGATTGTCACTGCACCCACCTCTTCAACCGTGCGGTACTAGATTCTCTATAGGAGTTGGGTGAGAGACATGAGGCTCTGAGTGCTAGCTGTTTAAGGGAAGCCGTGGATGGGTACATAGGGCTTCTGGATTTTATTTGTGGATTTCATTGGCTCTTCGTGACATTTTAATGAGCTTGTTTTCTATTTGATTCTTTTAGCTCATTGAGATGCATTCGGTTTTTGGACTAATCCTGTGGCTTCTGTGTGTATGGCTCCTAATGCTTTATCTGTTTTGCAGGTTTCTTTGTGTATGTGCGCTATCGTCTCATTCTCTATCATGCACGTTTCTTTGTCGAACCAGCGTTCTGCCTTTCTATTTGCTTCTTCGGTGCCATCTTTTTTATGATTAGATGACAAAAGGGGAGAGAGAGCTACCAAATAGGGGAGAACCGGATGAGAGCGACGCTTCCTACCCATGACAAAGAAGTAGAACTTTTGTAAAAAAATTTTAGGAGTCATCAAGGTAAAGGGGTAAGTGTTCCTTCGAGATGTATTTTATTCTCTATCCTATTTCATCTCGTTTGGACTGTTTGGGAGTACTATAGTTGTCATCAATTATAAAAAAGGAGGAGATTGTAAGCTTTACGACCTTTGAAGTTCCCTAAAGGGTATGAATTAATTTTGGTGATTAAATAAATAACCATAGGTAACGGTTATGTTATAGGTACCACCCCGCTAATTTTACGTCAATATGTTAGGTTTCCTCGGTGGATGACAAGGACGAATACTAGAAGAGGAGTTGTCGGGCTTCGGAGGACCAAAGCTAAGGACTAGCTAGAGAGTTTATAGGAACGCCGGTACTATTAAGGAGGTAAAGTCATTTGTCTTCTGTTATACAAGTGTTAGAGGGTGTGAATGTTTTTTAGATTCTCAGAAAGCACTAAAGATGGCAGAGTAAGCAAAGTTGAAGACTGGAGCTCAAGAACCAACTAAAAATTTAGTCACCGGACAGTCCGGTGAGTCCTGGAGGAGCCCGTCCAGAGAGAGGTGCTCTCTGGAGTCGACGTGGAGTAATCACCGAATAGTCCGTCGATGCAATGACCGGACAGTCCGATGAGCCAAAAACTGAAGCAGAGAGAAGGTGTCTCTGTGAGTATAAAAGTGAAAGTCACCGGACAGTCCGATGAAGATGTGCACCGGACAGTCCGGTGTCATATGGAGTGGACTCCAAAGAGGGTATTTCCCTGGCAGAGGAGGAAAAAGGGTCACCAGACAGTCCGGTGGTCTAGTCACCGGACAATCTAGTGATTGCATAAAGCAGTTAGCTTTATGACATCACGTCCTAACAGTTGTTTCTATGCTTGAAGCCTATTTAAACCATCGAGGGGGACGTTTTACAGAGTGCCCTTGATCAGAATTGCTAGAGGCAAGTTGTGAGAGGCCAAGTGACACCACCAAGAGACCATATTGCATGATTGGAGATATTTGAGGCTAGTAGGAGAGTGATAGGTGTCGGCGTTCTGACCACCGGCACAGTACAAATATACGATCGTGGAGGCGGTTTACCTTCGTATTCGATGTGGCCTAGTCTAAGGAAGACTCAAAGGGGTTTTTTACCTAGTTCGGGCCACCTCGAACGGTGTAATACCCTCCGTCAGCTTCATCGCCCGGAAAGCGTCGGCGTAGAGGATGTTGAGGGCGCTTCCTCCGTCCATGAACACCTTCGATAGACGCACAGAGCCGACGATGGGGTCGAGCACCAGCGGGAGGCGTCCGGGCTGCGGGATGTGATCCGGGTGATTAGCCCGATCGAAGGTGATCGGAGCCTCGGACCATTTGAGGTAGCGGGGGACCGCAGGGTCGGCAGCGTTGACCTCGCGCCAGGTCCTCTTTTGGCGGCCGCGAGACTCGCAGTAGGCTGCGGGGCCGCCAAAGATTATGAGGCAGTCCTCTGGTTCGGGGAAGGCTGCGCCGACGTCTTCCTCGGCCCCCTTAGTTTGGGGGTCGGTCTTGGCCGCCGAGGAGTCGGGCTGTAGTCCGCTCCTGAAGAACCTCCTTGCCAGGTGGCAATTTCGAAGGGTGTGCTTGACCGGCACGGAGTAGTTGGGGCAGGGCCGGTCGAGCATCTTCTCGAAGTGGTCGTCGTGGTTGGCCGGCTTCTTGGTCGGGGGTCGGGCTGGTCGGTCGGCAACGGCCACGAAGTCGTCATCGTGGCGCCGACCCTTGCCCTTCTTACAGCTCGAGCTGCCGCCATTCCGCTCGTAGCGGCGGTCGGTGGGCCGGTCAGAGGGGCGGTCCCCCCGACGGTCGGTCCCTGACTTTTCGTCCTTCGCCCGACCTCGGTCGAAGTTGGCCTGCACAGCCTCTTCTCCGGTGGCGAAGATTGTGGCGATGTCGAGGAGGTCTCGGGCCGTTCGAGGGTTCCTCTGGCCCAACTTGTGGACGAGCGCCTTGGACGTCGTGCCGCAGGTGAAGGCGTTGATGACGTCGGCGTCGCTGTCGTTGGGGAGCTCGTTGCGCTTTCGCGAAAAGCGTTGGATGTAGTCCCGGAGCGACTCGCCAGGCTCCCGCTTACAATTTTTGAGGTCTCAGGTGTTACCTGGGCGCGTGTAAGTCCCTTGAAAATTACCAACGAAGATTCGGCGCAGGTCACTCCAGTCTTGGATGCAGCCCTCGGGGAGGTGTTCGAGCCACCCCCGGCCCGAGTCAGTGAGGAAGAGCGGCAGGTACTGGATGGCGAACAGGTCGTCCGCTCCTCCGGTCCTGCAGGCGAGGCGGTAGTCCTCAAGCCAGTGGATGGGGTTCGTCTCCCCGTTGTAGCGGCCGATGGTGGTCGAGGCGCGAAATCTCTGCGGGAATTTCACGTGCCGGATGAGTGATCCGAACGCCTTGGGCCCGACCCCATCAGAGCTTGGGCTCCTGGAGTCGAGGGAGCCGCGACGGTTGTAGCGGTCGTGGGAGCGTCTCCGCCGGGACTCGGCGCGGAGCTCACTCCTCGCCTGCCGTCTGGCGTCGATGGTGCCGCGGGCGTCGCGGTTAGGGCCGAGTCGCAGGAGGACCGACCCTGCGTGGTGTCGAGGGTTTCGTTCCTCGACCCGGCTATCCCGCGTCGAGCTCCACCGATCCTGGGATCGACGGTTGCTTCTCGTCTCCGATTGCTGGGGCCGGAGGGACGCTTCTTGTCGTTGAAGCGCGCTGTCGAGGTAGAAGCGTACGCGGTCGTACACTTCCCTCAGCGCTGGGTCCTCGGGAGCAGCGGTCTCGTCGAAGACGCATGCTGCTGCTGCGAGGTTCTCGAGCGGGGTGTCGAAGGTCGGCGGTCCTCTAGCTGCGAGCTGCTGGTAGGTGGACCGTCCCCGGGCTCTGCCGCGTCGCTGGACCCGGCTGCAGCCTTGCCCCTAGGCTCGGGGTGTTGTCAGGAGTCGCCGATTCCACGCCTTTGGGGCATGGAGAGTGAAGCACTCCCTCGACGGGTCGTGCCCCAGAATGAGACGGCTCCGGCGCCACCAAGGAGGACGCCTCTTGCACGGAGCCTAGAGGCGCAGCTCACCACCTTCGTTTGCGATGAAGTTCAGGCTCTCGAAGCGAAAAGCCTGCCCAGAGGCGAAGGTGGGGACTTGCCACGACCGGCCATCCTCAGAGATAGCGGCCGTGAAGTCCCGAAGCTGAGGTGGGAGACCGAAATGTCTCCCACGACAGCAAAGTAGGAAGCCATCGAAAAACCGAAGTGAGAGCACACCAAAAGAGAATGCCCCTACCTGGCGCGTCAACTGTCGGCGTTCTGACCATCGGCACAGTACAAATATACGATCGTGGGGGCGGTGTGCTTCGTATTCGATGTGTCCTAGTCTAAGGAACACTCAAAGGGGTTTTTTACCTGGTTTGGGCCACCTCGAACAGTGTAATACCCTACATCCAGGGAGCGGATTATCTCGATGATAATGTTACAAAGGTTGGATTCTCTCTTCGCAAGAGGATCCGAAACGGACGGAGGGTGATTAGAACGTGGATGAGTGGGGATGCTTGCTAGACGGAATGCAAGAACCTAGAGCCCTAGTGGTGTTCGTTGGTCTATTTTTCGTTATCTTGTCTCCTTCTCTATAGCGACCTGGGCCTTCCTTTATATAGGGGGGGTCCGTTGTTACAAAGTGGCGGACCCTACGTGATCTTGTCGCCTCGCCGACAGGTGGGCCCTTCCGCTGTCGTCGGCTGTCATTCGCTTTGCCCAGGCGCGGGCGTGACCCATCGCGTCGCGCGTAGCGGCGGGCACTGTGGCGCCTGTCCGGCACTGCTATGCCAGCTACAGTGCTGTCGTGTCTTGTCCAGCAGGCGTTGTAGCTTTCTGCTGGAGTGTCGCCGTGGTGAATCTCGTCCCGTCCCGTCAGGACGGATGGCGGTTGGCCAGCGGAGTAAATGTGCCATAACGCGGCACCTACTCCCCAGGGATCGCTCCTCGGGGGTCGGCTTTCGGAGGCCGGAGTCTCCGTGCATCTTAGCGCGGCTAAGACTTGGCTGTCGTAGATCGCCGCCTGGGGGGTCGGATCTCGCGGTCGCCCGACCCCTAATTCGGGGTCTTACGCGTTCGAGCACGGACTTTCAGGTACCCGGGGTACGTGATCTCGACAATAGAGAGCATTCATCCACTTCTAGAGCTTGTAGGGCTTGAGAGAAGTGATCTTTGCCTATTACTGTTGGTGTGGGTAGCTATTATTCTTGGTGTGGGCAGCCTAGATCGGCTAGGAGTCGGTGCTCGAGCTTTTGAGGAGATTGTGAACGACGATGCCAAATTTGTACGCGGTTTCGAGTCCCCGCTCGAAAAAGACAACAAAAGGGAGCGCCCGAGCCTTAGGCTTGCTCTAATGCTTGATATTGCATGCGAAAGTCGGGTCACCGATGTCTTTACTCCGGAGTGAAGCGTAACCTTGTGAGTATCGTTTCGGAAACGACGGAATGGACCGAGACTCCGACGAGAGTGGTCTAACAAGGATCAGAGGAAGACGCCTACCTTCTGAGACCTCGAGAAAAAATCACTGAGCATTCTCTATCTCACTCTCTTTACTTACCGTTGAGTAGTGTGATATGCTATTTTTTTTATTTCTTTTAGTGACTATTATGCTATTGCTTGCTTGTTGTTATTTTTATATCACTAGCATTGTTAGTGGTTTTGGCCTAATAGAGAAGTCTAGTTTTGCTTTTGTTGTGTTCAAATCTTATAGTTTAAATTTGTAGCGAAATTAGTGTTATAAATCTACTAATTCAACCCTTTTTCGATGTTCTTATCTTTACATAAGTTTTTTTTAAGGGTCGTTGAAGATGCTTTTAGTCGTTCGCGGAGTTAGGGGTTCTTTTATTTTAGTTCGGAGTTAGGCGTCCTTGCATAGCTCCACCGGTAAGATTGTACTATTTCATGAACCTTCTACGAATTTGTTCTCTGGAATGAATTAAAAAGTTAAATGTTAACAAATATATCCTCTTAATTCTCTGTCATAATTATAAAAATGTATCTATATTAATTAAAAAGAGAAACACTTTCAAAGAAACTCCGCTAAAAGGCCCTTGCACACCAACTATATCAATCGCTAGACCCGACAATAGGCGACGTGGTAACTTCTAAATTTATTTGGTAACAAAAATGAGAATGGTTAAATGAAGCAAGTTTTATTAACTATTTTAGAAACACCTTAAATAGATTTTATGCAGTGTTTAGAAAACGAAGAAACTAGGAGCGGTTAGTCACAGCGCCAAGGCATTTCTAAGTGACGCCTATGTGGTCCTAAGTGTTATACTTTTGACTACTAATAAATATAAAAAATATAGAAAAATAAATAAATCAGTGCATATGAACACATAAAGCCTCTTTTGAAACGCAGAAATTTTTTTCGTTTTCTATATTTTTTCTACGAAATTAAACTTATTTCTATGAAATTTATGTGAGATTTGTAAAATTCTTCCGAACGAGCCTTAATTGTTTAAAAACGTAAAAGAAAATATTTAGTTAAATTTAAGCTGAAAGCGAAACGATGGAGCACTCAGCTTAGCGCCTAGGTGGTCAATTTTTTTAAATTCAAAGTTTATAGATTTTATACATAATTATTTGAGATGCAAACTTTATATATATTACATTTCTAAATCTTTAAAATTTTTAATTTATTTATCATTCTCACTTTTTAAAAGACTTTTTCTCCTACAATGCATCTTACTTCCTCCGTCTGGACTCCAACGGCGGAAACAAGGCGCCGTCAAAATACCAAAATAACCCAAATAAATGCACTGCCATCCCATGTTCGAGCTACCGCCGCGTCTCCACCCGTACCACCACGGCCGAGGCCCGCTGCAGCTCCCCGTCGAGCTCACCGCTGCCTGGAGCTCGCGGGGAACTCATACCCGCCCTCCTGCCTGTCACAACGCTCGACTCCATCGGAGCTCGCGGCCTGGGAGCTCGCCGCCCCAATCTCGCCGCCAATCTCACGCGGTGACACGCGGTCCAGCTTCGCCACCAATCCTCCCATGGCCACCTGCCTCGGCCTCGCCGCCAAGCCTCCCGCGGCCGCGCACGCCCCTGCCTGGCCGCGATGCCTCCCGCGGCCGCCCGACCTCGCCGAGAAGCCTGGAGTGGCCATGCGTCGCCGCTCCTCCCCGACAGCGCGCTCCGGCCTTGCCGCCATTGACCCCGCGGCCGCGCGGCCCGGCCTCACCCCTTAGCCTCCCACGGCCGCACGCCCCGGCATCTGCACCCGCTCTTGCGCCACGGCCATGCCGCTGAGCTTCCCATGGTCCAGGGTCGATGTTGTGGGGGCGACGAGGCCGCTGCCCCGAGCTTTCGCCGTGTCCGGGTCGCGCGCCATGGCCGCTGCCCCGAGTTCTCGCCATTTCTCTTCCCTCTTTGCACCGGAACCTGCTTCAGATGAAGGAGGTGCAGCTCGGCAGCTCGGGTGGGGTGATGCGGCCTGGGAGCCAGGGTAGGGGGCGGCGCAACTCGGCAGCTCGGGTGGGGGCGATGCGGCCTGTGAGCTCGGCTGGGGCGGCGTAGCCCGACCACTTGGGCGGTGCCAATGCTGGGTGTGGACGGAGCGGTGGTGGACGAACAGGTCCTGATCCAGTGGAAGACGACGGTGGGTTGAAGGAGTAAATGCGGAGAAGACGTGGAGAGAGAAATAAGTGAAAAAAACTCCTTCCGATTCTTACATTGCAGGGCAATTCAAAACCTCTCGGAATGCTTACGTTCCTCACCGGAGGGGGAGTATACTTTTATCCTCTCATTTTAAATACATCTCACATTTTTCATCCACTTTAATTTTTTTTATATTTTTAAAATGATAATTAAATTAGAACGGATGTAGTTTTTTTTATTATTATGCAACTAACAATATTTCTTCACCATTGCACAAAAATAGTTAAAAACAAGAAGGCAAAGCACAAACTATTGCAAAAGAGATATAGGGTGGTAAAAAGGTTTGATCCATGAACTATTTCACAAATTAAACGGCTTTTACTATATTTTATTTTAGTTTAAAAATAAATAAACTTAAGCTTTATCCTATCTATCTATATTTAGTTTATTTTTCAATAGGTTTTCAGGTCTAGAGATACTTGCTTTTGCAGCGGCTAGAGAGGATCATCGACAAGGACGTGTGTGCAAACACCACAGGAAGACAAAACGAGCGAAAGCGCCATGTCATCCAATGAGGGCGTTCGACGATCCTTACCCACACACGAGATGCCTATAAATATCATCTTCTTTTCCATTTTAATTTTTCTTCGCAGAGAAAACAAAATAAGGAAATA
>BCLG01001328.1:0-14613 GCA_001602295.1 Zoysia matrella | reverse complement strand
CCTTGCGCCGTAAGCAAAATGGCGACGGCATGATGCCGACGTCCGCCCCATCTCGACGGTTCGAACGGCGGTCAATCGACTCCGCGGCAGCATCGTGGCCGTCCATCGCCAGCAGATTTTTTTACCTTTTCATGCTCGCTTGCGTAGGTTACTGAGAAAGCGGGGATGTCATTCTCGAAGATGTTGTTTGTAAAAAGGGAAAAATAAGGATTGAGTTTGGAATTAGAAAGTGAACAATGGTTAGTATTTGTACCTAGTAGTGTGGTGGGAAGGACATGAGGATTAATTTAGTTCAAATTTTGTGAGTATTTATGGATTATCTATAAAATTTAAATTAGATATGGACTCCTAGGTATATCCACTTACATTCTGGATGAATGAATAATTTATTATCATTCTAGCTTTAGGCATGAGAATTAAAAAGAAGTGAAAAAATATATTTCTTAGAAAACGAGAAAAAAAAAATAGAGATTGAGATTTACTGTGAAGAGAAAAAATATGTTAAAAAGAGAAAAAATATATTAAAAAGCTCCTATTTGAGAACAAAATTTAAATGTTAGAATGACTTATAATTGTAAATAGATAGAGTATATCTTTTCATATATTCTCCAATTCCATTCCAAAGTGCTATGTTTCTCGATCTCTAAACGTCACCCACAATTCAGTTTGTCCTCAACCTCAGATCCATCAATCGACTGATTAATTGAGCCTAACAACCAATTGGGTGCCTCTATTTAAATCGGCGTGCTCCATTTCATTCACAAACCTATAGAGTGTATCAGGGGTTTATTAATCTCAATATCATTAATGAAGTTTTGAACCAAATTAAAGCTCAGGTTTTGTTAGGATCATGTACCCAGGTACTCATCGACTCATACTCGTATACGTGGGTCAAGACTCCGAGGAGTTTTGGGGTTAGACGACGAAGCATGAACGCGCGATCTGACCTTTGGAGCAACGATCTACGAAAGCAAAAAGTCTTAGCCGCATCCAACGCTAAGACGTACGATAAGGCCGACCCTCGGTGGCCAACCCCTAAGGTAAGTGCGATATTTATGTCGTATTTATTCCGACAGACAACCGCCAACCGTCCCGACAGGATGGGTTGGGTTCACCGCGACGTGGGCGAGCCGTGGGAGTCTGCGGATAAGACCCGACGACATTGTGGCTGACGCTACAGTACCGAACTGACACTATAGTATCCAACGTGACGTGCGATGCGACGCGCCACGCCCTCGCACGAGCGTGATGAATAATGACGATGTTAACAGAGAACCCACCTGTCAGCGAGACAGTAAAATCACATAGGACCCACCATTTTATAACTCCAAACCGTCTTATATAAAAGGGGGTCCGAGGGGCGATAGAGAGGCACGAGGTTCTAATCTAAACTCTCGCGTGCAACCATTTTCGCGCGCGAGCAATCTCACGAATATGTGCATCGAGCACCCCACAACTTAGACGTCAAGCCCTCTCTCGAAGAGAGAGTTTGACCCTTTGTACTCACTCACTGATATAAATTACTCCCTAGACGTATGGCTTTACACCGTTTGAGGTGGATCGAACCAGGTAAAAAAACCCCATTAAATCTTTCGTAGACTAGATCATATCGAATATAGAGGTAAACCACCCACTCGATCGTATTTCGTACTATGTCGGTGATCAGAACGCTGACAGGTTTCTCGGTGATTTCCTACTCCGTACCTAGGCGGCTAAAGAAAACTTGTTTCTGACTTCATGCTCCATTTGATTATAAAGCGCCATCTAACTTTCTTAAGTAGTCTGTGACATATTGCCTCCGTCATAATAGAAGCTTGTTTCTAGCTTTTGTTGACTTATGACTTTGATCAATGATTTTTATAGATTCAATTAAATATAAAATTCTAGTATTTGTACTTTTAAAATCATAGAAAGAAATACTTTCATAATATATATAATTTATATTATTAAAATTAATTAAATTTATTAAAATCAATGGTCAAAGTCGTAGTCAACAAAACATAAAAAATAAACTTATATCGGGACGAAGGGAGTATTGCATTACGACAACGAGCTAACATTTGGGTCAGACAAAAAATTGACTGACTGACTGACCTGAAGTTACTTAGTCTTGTGTACATACGCAACTGTGACTGGCTGTGTGTAAATACTCTCCATCTCCACACTGGCCGTCATAGCTTACCAAACAATCGTTGATTCTGTGGGGTTCCAAGTCTTTCTACTTCCCACTAGTAGTCTTGTATCGCGCAAAAATAATCGAGGCGATGGAACATTCAGACGCAAGCTCGCAGTAGGGAATGAATTATGTCTCGTCTAGAATGTGAGAAATTTTCTCAAAGCCTGTGCTTCTCATATGAAATTGAACTGATTTCTACATTCCTGAACGAGGGCTCAATGGTATCCATGATCACAAAGTCTGGTGTCACGACTTAGTAGCTAATCCATATGTTCATTTTATTTGTCATTCTAAGATCTAAAGTTGGTTTCATACTAATTATTATTCCCGTACTGTGATGTATATCTCTCCTCTTTGTTTGTATCTTATTCACCCATCTTCAATACATCATGACAGGTTAGATATGTGCCATTAAAATTTTCAAATTTAAACTTTGCATAAGGCACATAACTTCTTTTCTTTCTTTTGGAGTCCCTACAATTCTTTATAAAACTCAATCAAACTTATTAGTTTTTTTTAATTACATTGTCATGTATCACCAAAACCTGCAAAAGGCCTCGATGCACTAACACTATCTGTATTGATAATTAAGTCACTAACGATAATTTTATGATACAAATAAGAGTGGAATGAAGCTCGTTCATCAAATTATGAAATATGAAGCAATGAAGATCCTTGAGTTTATTTTTTATGTTTACCAGCATCTTGTTGAAATCGGAGTACAATTGTTGCTGGCTGTGAAAGAACACATACCTGTTCCTGAAATTTTAAAACTTTGTTGTTGATTTCATTGTTCTTATTTCAGGCCAGTTGCAGCTGACAGCATAAGATTTCTCTTGTTTTTCTGCTGCTCGGGCAATTAGCCTTTGCCATTTCATGTGTAAAGTGTAGAGTATCAGTCAAAGCTATCATATGTGCTTAATAATCTGCCTTAGGGAAGTTTATTCTCTGTACAGGTTTCATCTGTCTATACTAACTTGGACTACCTTAAGAGAAGAACACATAGCCAAGGTTTACAAAACCGGTGAAAACCAGTGGTTTTTTGCCTTTTCAGTGAAACCGGTCCGGCTCGGTTTAACCGATCGATTCGTTTTTGGTTTAATAATTTCAAAAAAATTGAAAATTCAAAAAAATTTAAAAATCTGAAAACCGATCAAACCAAACGGTAAACCGAAAAAATAGGTGAAAAACAGCTCAAACCGATTTGATTTTTAATTCAAAAATAATAAACCGAAAAAACCGGTCAGTAAACCGAAAAACTGATCGATAAACCGGTAAAACCAAGCGATTTTCTCTTAAAATTTTGATTTTCGAATTTGTCAGGTTTTCACAATTTACTGTAGTAGTTTTGGCCAACCCCTATTGTCGCGGTTCAAATTACCAAAACTTGCACATAGCAGCCTATTCAACTCATTTGCTTTTACAATACTGTAATGCCTTTTTGTTAATCTTTTTTTTTTGAGCGAAGAATGGGAACGCCTTGCCTCTGCCTTTTTGTTAATCTTGTAGTAGGTGCTTTGGACAACGGAAGAACGTCACGAATGACGATGAACATGCCTACCTACATCAGCGAGAAAGAAAACAGAACCTGGGAAAAACAGAGAATCGCAGCGATAACCAAGAGAGATTCTAACAGCAAAACAGAGGCGATCATAGGCGAGCAGATCAATTCTCAACTTCAACACTTAGGGCTTGTTCAGTAGCTAGCTTAGGAATCATTTTTCAATAAGATCGATTTCAATCATTTGTACTCCCTCCATATTCAAAATTCAGTTGGTTTTGAACAACGATCCGGTCTCTAAAGCATAACTTTGACTTTGAATTTTTTTAAAAAATATTTGTCAAAAAGTGACATATATATATGTATAAAAGTACTTTTTAAAACAAATCTATTCATATGATTTTCATATTTTTAAACTTAACAACTTAAAAGTTATTTGTAATTTATATTCTCAATATTTGACTAAAGCAAAGTCCAAAACATTTAAATTATGAGTATGTAGAGAATAATTCTTATTTATGGAAAATTCTAATAGGACAGATATAGAACATGATCCATATCGATATTTCCTCCTTTCATGATCTTATGAAACGAATCCAGGCCGTAGACTACGGTGAAAAACAGTATATTCTAGTTTTATTCTCATTCTAGTAGAATTTTTCATGAACAAAAATTAAGTAATTCGCATGTATTCACTTAATTCATGTCAGAAATAATTCTTAGCCAACCGAACAAGCCCTCAGATGAAAATTTGGAAAAAAAAAATACTTTGATCTACTGAGAATATTCTTTGTAGTGGAAGCTAAGTAAAAGTAATTTTAATCTTTATCAACTTCCCAAGTTTTCTCTTATCTTCCCTACCTTTTTACAGCTGTAAAAGAAGAGTTACTTTCAATTCGGTCATGGCAGCTCTCCGCCGTTGGTTCTCACGATCCCGCTTCCCACCTTCTTCGCAGTAAGCGCGTTATGTTTTGTTTGTCTGACATTACTTCTTTCGGTTCCATAATTTTTAAGGTATTGAACAATGATACGATTTTTAAAATATAACTTTGACATTTATTTTTTTATAATTTTTTATTTAAAAGTGATGTATTTATATTTTATGAAAGAATTTTTAAAGATAAATCTATTCATATAGTTTTCACATTTTCAAAGTTAACTATTTTAAAATTATTTGTAAGTTTTATTTTCAATGTTTTAGTCAAAACATGTACATAATATCAAGAATAATGGTACTGGAAGGAGTTTACAGAAAACCATATAGCGGCTGATTGGTTTGGTGCATATGAATTGATCAGGCTCTCGGTATGCAAGATTGACTTGATTGGTTGTCCGAATGCAACGTTGGTCCTAACCCATGGCATGCAAAAGTTTCATGCGAACCTGGCTGCTCAGATACGAAAATCAAACTCGTATGTTCAAATCCTGGCTCGTGCGGGACACGAGGTAGCAGGTAGCAAGTGAAAAACTTAGCTCCAACCTGTGTTGTGCAACCAACCAATCAAATGCTCTAACCATACTTCGTGTGGTGGTCCAATCAACCAAACTTAGCCATGTTGCATTCTTGTAACCTCTCAACTGAGCCTGGGTGACCGATGCGAGTCAGGCTCTGCTTGGCAGCGAACCAATCGCTCGCATACAGACTTTGTCCATAAGCGTCAACTTTGAGCGGAGTCCTGACAGAGGTTGACGCATTCCGCCATCGATGTGTAGGGCAAGACAAGGAAGCAAGCTAATGGGCGTCGCGCCAACACTATGATCGTCGTCGATGTAGGAGCCGCCGTCGTCTCGCCACGGGATCACGAACGCAAGTCGTCTCCCGATTCTGATCCTCTGGCCACAGCCCAGGACCACGGGATCACAATGCGCTTAGAGCATCTTCAACGGTCCCTCTTTAATCCCTTTAAATCAAAATTTTGAGAAAATATGTAAAAAGTTTGCTCCAACAATTCCTCTAAGGGCAGCCGCAGCGTATGTTTTTAGTGGGTGCTAGTAAGAGAGAGAAAACATGAAGGTAGGTGCTATACGGCAGGAGGCGGATGCTAGGATAGCATTTGTTAGCCCTAGGAGCCTTGTGGAACACAAGGTGCTAAAGAGAGAAGAAAGGAAGAGGTAAGATAAAGAAGTAATATAAAAAATACTATTTTATTTTTTATGGACAAATTCTAAGAGAACTAAACATTGAAGCTGTTTTTTCTAAGGAAGTACCTCATGACGTGTCGTTGCTAGCATCAGCTAAAAAGTTTATACTTGCGGATGCCCTAAATACTCTCCTATATCTATTTGCTCTCAAAACGCACCTACAAACAGGGAGTTTTCTAGGGTCCCATATTCCGCTCCCGCGCACTGGAAAAGTACTTCGCGCCGAATTGGAGTGCGCCCCACCTATTTTTTCTAGTCACAGCCTGTCGCCCCCAGGGTCCCCGCCACAGTGCGCCGGCCCCGTGGTCTCCGACGCCCCAGTCCGCCTTCCCGCGACAGCCCGAGGACCCGCGGCGCACTGAGACCCCACAAGCCCGAGTTCCCCGATGCAGCCGAGTTCCTCGGCTTCCCCGACGCCCCTCGACCCCACGCCTTAGTGTTCTGCTTTTGATATTTTAGTTTCTGCGTGTCTTTATTTGCTCTTGCATATACAACTAGTGCAGATTTTGTGAAATAAATGCTTAACTTCTTGCGTATCTTTACTTGCTCTTGCATATGCAACTGATGCAGATTTTGTGAAATAGATGCTTAACTTCTTCACATACTTAGAAGCTGGTCTTCAAAATTAAGAAGGGTATCAAGTATGTTCCATCTCTGTAGGGGTAGTGGTTGATATTTGCCGTGCCTTGGAAGATTAAAGTTTTGCCCTTCTATGATCAAATACTGACTTCTTCTCAATGATTGTTCTTGTGGTTTATTCTGAACAAGCTTGTTCTGTGACAAAAATTATAAAGCGATCCTGGGCAAGGGATGCGTGCGATCTGGCGAGCAGCCACCCAGCACTGAAGATGCGTTCGATCTGGACTAAATCAACCAATTTTATGATCAACAGCCAAGCAGTTTGTCAAGTTGGTCTAGATTCAAAATACTATTGTGATATATTTAGGAAACTATTGGAGGAATAGATTAAATTAGGTTTCTAAATTTTTTGGGCTGCTTCTAAAAAGTGATTTTTGGGAGATTGTAAGTTTCATGACCTTTAAACTCCTTTAAAGGGTATAAATTGATTTTGATAATTGAATGAATAACCATAGGTAACGGTTATGTTGTAGGTACCACTTCGCTAATTTTACTTTGGGCTTATTTAGTGGATGACAAGGACGAACCTAAAAGAGGAGTTGCCTGGCTTTGAAGGACTAAGGCTAAAGACTAACTAGAGAGTTTATAGGAATATCGATACTATTAAAAGGGTAAGGTTATTTGTCTCCTGTCATTTAAGTATTAGAGGGTGTGAATGCTCTTTAGAACATTAGAAAGCACTAAAGATGGCAGAGTAAGCAAAGTCGAAGACCGAAGCTCAAGAACTAGATGAAGATTCAGTCATCGGACAGTCCGATGACCCTGGAGGAGCCAGTCCAGAGAGATGTGCTCTCTGAAGTCGACGTGGAGTAAGCACCGGACAGTCCATCGGTGCAATGACTGGACAGTCCGGTCAGTCAGAAGCTGAAGTCCAGTTTTCTCGTATTCCATGTCGGTTCTATTTGTTTCAGCTGAGCCGAAAGTGCCAGTGCCGGCATTGGAATCAGAGACAGCAGTCGATAGTTCTCTGCTTGCTCCGAAAGTTCTATCCTTTGAGGCTACTACTGCTGAATCAGCGTTGTCAGAGCCACCGCCAGAGTCTTCACAGTCAGAGCCTGTAGTCACCATAGCCGAGTAGCCCAGAGCATCAAATGCAGATACCCTGATTGAGGCCGAATATTCTCCAGAGGAGGTAGCTCAGGCCCTTACCAGTGCAGATCAACCAGCTTCAGTTGAGAGCAAGAAGCCATACTCGGCGTCTTCCTTCGGTCTGAGTGTCTTCGACAATGTTGAGCAGCCAGGAGGAGACCAGCCAGCAGCAGCAGCTCAGCCAGCAGAGGAGCTGCCTCCAATTGTCACTGCACCCACCTCTTCTACCGCGCGGCACTAGATTCTCTATAGGAGTTGGGTGAGAGACATGAGACGTACCGTTCTGAGTGCTAGCTGTTTAAGGGAAGCCGTGGATGAGTACATAGGGCTTCTAGATTTTATTTGGTGGATTTCATTGGCTCTTCGTGACATTTTAATGAGCTTGTTTTCTATTTGATTCTTTTAGCTCATTGAGATGCACTTGGTTTTTGGACTAATCATGTGGCTTCTGTGTGTATGGCTCCTAATACTTTATCTATTTTGCAGGTTTCTTTGTGTATGTGCGCTATCGTCTCATTCTCTATCATACACGTTTCTTTGTCGAACCAGCGTTCTGCCTCTCTATTTGCTTCTTCGGTGCCATCTTTTTTATGATTAGATGACAAAAGGAGAGAGAGAGCTACCAAATAGAGGAGAATCGGATGAGAGCCATGCTTCTTACTCATGACAAAGAAGTAGAACTTTTGTAAAAAAATTTTAGGAGTCATCAAGGTAAAGGGGTAAGTGTTCTTTCGAGATGTATTTTATTCTTTATCTTCTTTCATCTCGTTTGCACTGTTTGGGAGTACTATAGTTGTCATCAATTATAAAAAAGAAGGAGATTGTAAGCTTTATGACCTTTGAAGTCCCTTAAAAAGTATGAGTTAATTTTGGTGATTAAATAAATAACTATAGGTAACGGTTATGTTGTAGATACCACCTCGCTAATTTTACGTCAATATGTTAGGTTTTCTCGGTGGATGATAAGGACGAACACTAGAAGAGGAGTTGTCAGGCTTTGGAGAACCAAGGCTAAGAACTAGCTAGAGAGTTTATAGGAACGTCGGTACTATTAAGGAGGTAAGGTTATTTTTCTTCTGTTATATAAGTGTTAGAGGGTGTGAATGTTTTGTAATTCTCAGAAAGCACTAAAAATGGCAGAGTAAGCAAAGTTGAAGACTGCAGCTCAAGAACCAGCTAAAAATTTAGTCACCGGACAGTCTGATAAGTCTTGGAGGAGCCAGTCCAGAGAGAGATGCTCTCTGGAGTCGATGTGAAGTAATCACCGGATAGTCCGTCGATGCAATGACTGGACAGTCCAATGAGCCAAAAGCTAAAGTAGAGAGAAGATGTCTCTGTGAGTATAAAAGTGAAAGTCACCGGACAGTCTGGTGAAGATGTGCACCAGGCAGTCCAGTGTCCAAAGAGGGTATTTCCCTGGCAGAGGAGGAAAAAGGGTCACCAGACAGTCCGATGGTCTAGTCACCGGACAATCTAGTAATTGCATAAATTAGTCAGCTTTATGACATCACGTTCTAACAGTTATTTCTATGCTTGAAGCCTATTTAAACCATCGAGAGGGGATGTTTTACAGAGTGCTCTTGATCAGAATTGCTGGAGACAAGTTGTGAGAGGCCAAGTGACACCACCAAGAGAGCATATTGCATGATTGGAGATATTTGGGTCTAGTAGGAGAGTGATAGGGAGCATTCATTCACTTCTAGAGTTTATAAGGTTTGAGAGAAGTGATCTTTGCCTATTACTTTTGGTGTGGATAGCTATTACTCTTGTGTGGGCAGCCTAAATCAGCTAGGAATCGGTGCTCGAGCTTTTGAGGAGATTATGGATGACGATGTCAAATTTGTACACGGTTTCGAGTCTCCCGCTCGAAAAAGACAACAAAAGGGAGCACCTGAGCCTTGTAGGCTTGTTTTAGTGCTTGGATATTGCGTGCGAAAGCCGGGTCACCGGTGTTTTTACTTCGGAGTGAAGCGTAACTTTGTGAGCATCGTTCCGAGAACGACGAGATGGACCAAGACTCCAATGAGAGTGATCAATAAGGATTAGAGGAACACGCCTACCTTCCGAGACCTAGAGAAAAAATCACTGACCATTCTCTATTTCACTCTCTTTACTTACCGTTGAGTAGTGTGATATGTTGTTTTTTTTTGTTATTGTGCTATTGCTTGCTTGTTGTTATTTTTATATCACTAGGATTGTTAGTGGTCTTGACCTAATAGACAAGTCTAGTTTTGCTTTTGTTATGTTCAAATCTTATATTTTAAGTTTGTAGCAAAATTAGTGTTATAAATCTATCAATTCAATCCTTTTTCGGTGTTCTTATCTTTACAAATGATTTTTTAAGGGTTGTTGAAGATGCTTTTAGTCGGTCGCGGAGTTAGAGGTTCTTTTATTTTAGTTCAGAGTTAGGCGTCCTTGCAGAGCTCCACCAGTAAGATTGTACCATTTCATGAACCTTCTACGATTTTGTTCTCTGAAATAAATTAAAAAGTTAAATGTTAACAAATATATCCTCTTGATTCTCTATCATAATTATAAAAATGTATCTATATTAATTAAAAAGAGAAACACTTTCAAAGAAACTCTGCTAAAAGGCCCTTGCACACCAACTATATCAATCGCTGGACCCGACAATAGGCGACGTGGTAACTTCTAAATTTATTTGGTAACAAAAATGAGAATGGTTAAATGAAGCAAGTTTTATTAACTATTTTAGAAACACCTTAAATAGATTTCATGCAGTGTTTAGAAAACGAAGAAACTAGAGCGGTTAGTCACTGGCTAGCGCCAAGGCATCTAAGTGACGCCTATGTGGTCCTAAGTGTTATACTTTTGACTACTAATAAATATAAAAAATATAGAAAAATAAATAAATCGCTGCATATGAACACATAAAATCTCTTTTGGAACACAAATTTTTTTTTGTTTTCTATATTTTTTCTATAAAATTAAATTTATTTTTATAAAATTTCTGTGAGATTTGAAAAATTCTTTTAACGAGCCTTAATTGTTTAAAAAAGTAAAAAAAAATATTTAGTTAAGTTTAAGCTAAAAAAGAAACTATAGAGCACTCAACCTAAGTGTCTAGGTGGTCAATTTTTTTAAATTCAAAGTTTATGAGTTTTATACATAATTATTTGAAATGCAAACTTTATATATATTATATCCTCAAATATTTTAATTTTTTTAATTTATTTATCATCCTCACTCTTAAAAGAATTTTTTCTCTTTCTAATACATCTTACTACCTCCGTCTGACTCCAACGGCGGAAACAAGGCGCCAGTCAAAATACCAAAATAACCCTAATAAATGCACTACTGCCATCCCATGTTCGAGCTACCGCCGCGTCTCCACCCGTACCACCACGGCCGAGGCCCGCTGCAGCTCCCCGTCGAGCTCACCGCTGCCTGGAGCTCGCGGGGCACTCATACCCGCCCTCCTGCCTGTCACAACGCTCAACTCCATCGGAGCTCGCGGCCTGGGAGCTCGCCGCCCCAATCTCGCCGCCAATCTCACGCGGTGACACGCGGTCCAGCTTCGCCACCAATCCTCCCATGGCCACCTGCCTCGGCCTCGCCGCCAAGCCTCCCGCGGCCGCGCACGCCCCTGCCTGGCCACGATGCCTCCCGCGGCGGCCCGACCTCGCCGAGAAGCCTGGAGTGGCCATGCGTCGCCGCTCCTCCCCGACAGCGCGCTCCGGCCTTGCCGCCATTACCCCCGCGGCCGCGCGGCCCGGCCTCACCCCTTAGCCTCCCACGGCCGCGCGGCCCCGGCATCTGCACACGCTCTTGCGCGACGGCCTCGCCGCTGAGCTTCCCATGTTCCAGGGTCGATGTTGTGGGGGCGACGAGGCCGCTGCCCCGAGCTTTCGCCGTGTCCGGGTCGCGCGCCATGGCCGCTGCCCCGAGTTCTCGCCATTTCTCTTCCCTCTTTGCACCGGAACCTGCTTCAGATGAAGGAGGTGCAGCTCGGCAGCTCGGGTGGGGTGATGCGGCCTGGGAGCCAGGGTAGGGGCGGCGCAACTCGGCAGCTCGGGTGGGGGCGATGCGGCCTGTGAGCTTGGCTGGGGCGGCGTAGCCCGACCACTTGGGCGGTGCCAATGCTGGGTGTGGACGGAGCGGTGGTGGACGAACAGGTCCTGATCCAGTGGAAGACGACGGTGGGTTGAAGGAGTAAACGCGGAGAAGACGTGGAGAGAAATAAGTGAAAAAAACTCCTTCGGATTCTTACATTGCTGGGCGATTCAAAACCTCTCGGAATGCTTACCTTCCTGACCGGAGGGGGAGTATACTTTTATCCTCTTATTTTAAATAATCTCACATTTTCTATTCACTTTAATTTTTGTTTATATTTTTAAAATGATAAATAAATTAGGACGGATGTAGTTTTTTTATTATTATGCAACTAACAATATTTCTTCATCATTGCACAAAAATAGTTATAAACAAGAAGGCAAAGCACAAACTATTGCAAAAGAGATATAGGTGGTAAAAAGTTTTGATCCATGGACTATTTCACAAATTAAGCGGCTTTTACTATATTTTATTTTAGTTTAAAAATAAATAAACTTTAGCTTTATCCTATCTATCTATATTTAGTTTATTTTTCAATAGGTTTTCAGGTCTAGATATACTTGCTTTTGCAGCGGCTAGAGAGGATCATCGACAAGGACGTGTGTGCAAACACCACAGGAAGACAAAACGAGCGAAAGCGCCATGTCATCCAATGAGGGCGTTCGACGATCCTTACCCACACACGAGATGCCTATAAATATCATCTTCTTTTCCATTTTAAATTTTCTTCGCAGAGAAAACAAAATAAGGAAATAGTAGAGCACAAGGAGGTGGGCGGACCGAGGCCTGTTGCGCGCCGTGGATGCTTCGTCGTCTCCGTCCTTGGATTACTGCTTCTTCCTCTCCGCCCTTGGCGACTCGTCCGCAAATCCCGACGCCAGCCAGCCCCACTAGGGTTTTCGGATTAGGCTTCTAGAACCTGCCGCCGCCGCCGCCGCCCCACATGCACGCGCCGCCGCTGGTCGCGCTCGCCGGGGGCGCCTGCCCCGCCTCGTCGCCCCCCTGGGCCGCGCCGCGTTCTTCCATCCTCGTTGCGACGGCGAAGTTCCTGCGGTCCCGGCGCGGGGCTCTCCGGCTTGAAGCCAAGGCCGCATGGAGGGCGGACGGAGGGGCACCGGGCCCGCAGGCCCCGGCCAAGGGCGCCGAGGAGGTGGTGGGTACCTCGCCACAGCTGGACGAGCGCGAGGACGAAGGTTTGAATTGCTGCTTCCCGATGCCATTGGCCTCACATTTGTATTTATCTCTAGTTGTTTTTAATACTTTCTCTTGTTTTCACACCATTTCTTCATTTGCGTCACTATCCACTGTTACTACTGAATACTGATGGATTTACTCAAGTAATGCCACATGCTGCGTTTTGGTAGTATACTAGAGCATGCAAAATTGCTTGTGCGGTCGTAGTGATTAGGTGGAGTGAACATTGGAATTAATAATTTGCGGCACCTCTAGATGGGAATATGCTGTTAGAGTGGAGACTGATTTGCTGTTTCATTGTTGTGGTGTATAGAGTTTATTCTGAAAGTCCGAAAGGAACTGGAGAATGGGAAACTACCTGCAGATGTTGCAAGCGGCCTGGAAGAGCTCTATTGCAATTACAAAAATGCAGTACATGCTCTTGCATTTCATGTTTTATTTCTTTTGTTGTTTGCCATCATTATGCTTCACATATCAACTTTGTTTTATACCTGTCAGGTCCTGCAAAATGGAGATCCTAATGCTTACGAGATCATGATTTCCAATATGATGGCTATGTTTGACCGTGTGCTGTTGGATTGTCAGGTCCCTACCTTCTATTCCTGTTGCGTTAACATTTTTTTTTTTTGTGGCTCTGACAGTTTCTTGAATGCTCCAAGGTGCCTTTTCATATTGGGCTTCATTTTTTTGTAGAATCCATTTACATTCGCACCTTATCACAAAGCTATCAGAGAACCATTCGACTATTACATGTTTGGTCAAAACTATATACGGCCATTGATAGATTTCAGGTAATGCAAAACCTGACCTGAGAACACCCATGAAGCTTTATTGGAACAATGAATTTAAAGTTTTTTTGTACATTTCGTCGAGATCATTTGTTCAAACTGGAGGGGACATTTTGGTATGCATTAATTATCTAGAGAAAGGCTGTCTAGTTACCTTTTTAATTCCTTTTATGATGCTTACTACTAGTCTAGTATTAGCATTACCACAGATTATGATATCCAAATGAAATAAACGTTTTATGTGGATATTTCATGTTCTGACATGTTGAGTATTTGTTTTAGTTTGTCGGCTTTACTAGGATGCCCTGTATATAGGATGTTGACAAATATCTTCTCAATTTATAATATCAAATATCTTCTCAATTTATAATATGTGATCATATTTTCAATTCCAATTCTAGAAGATACTTGTCACCATTCTTCTCAGCACATAGCTATTTACATAATTGGCTGTTAGTTTAGTGGGAGGAATATATTTTATTCAATGATGGTCTAGTTGCCAAAAATAATTGTTTACTATGTTACAATTGCATGTCACTGGAGACTTTCTCCATTATGTGTAGATTTACTTTCTATGGTTCCATCATCTGTTGTTAACGTCGCTTTACCTTCTATGGTTCCATCGTCTGTTGTTAACTTCATATGTCCAGGAACTCCTATGTGGGTAACATTTCCGTTTTCCATGACATGGAAGAAAAGCTCCGGCAGGTCTATTCATCTAGCTATTCCTTTTGTGACTTCCAGTTTCTAGCTTGTTTAGTACTAATAAACTTTTTATATATCTTGTGAATTCAAACCATCAAGATTATTTCATAAGAATAGAAGAATGAGAACCTAGAATCATCATTGATTCATTATGCTCTGATGACTGAACAAAATCATATGAGCAATTCAAAGTTACAAAATAGATATCTCTCTCCTAAGACTATTGAATACAGTAGGGTTAGTTCTTGTGTTTGATTTGTTTTAGAGTTTGGAAAGTTTCTATGTGGATGCCTGATGGAAGATAA
>BCLG01001327.1:95380-118332 GCA_001602295.1 Zoysia matrella | reverse complement strand
TGTTTTGCAACAATATCCCTGCCTCTTGTTAGTTAAAAATTTTAAGTGAATCTACATTGGCTGCTTCACTGGTTTATGTAACTTCCATTTAGGGTTGGTTATAAAATTATCTACGTTAGTGAACTTGAGTACTGGTTGTTGTAACTGACTTGAAATTAATTAAATGTGATGATTTGGTGGATAGTCATTCCTGCCGTGGAACTCTTGTTACTGTTATGTGGTTCTTTATTTTTTGTATGCATGTGTTCGGGGTGATCTTTTTTTTTTTGAAGAAAAGATTGAATGTTTTGTCGACCAGTTCAATCATTTCGTTTGGTTAGTAAGTTCCCCTTATGTTCTCTTCACAAGGTTTGATTTTATTTACAATGCAGATGACTACGATCGGTCAATAAATGAAGCCATTAAAATAACCAAGTATGCAAATGATATCTTCAGCTTGATATTTTTTTTTAATCATTCAGAAGGAGCATTTTTCCTTTTGGGATGAGAAACAACACTTTAACATACTTATGTGTGCCATTCTTGTAAAGGAAAAGAGAGGAGAACTCAGCTGAGCCTGTGGCTTCTGCCAATAGAAGGGGTCTTATACCAAGATCGGAGGCACCGAGCAATGGAAAGTTAAATGGCTCATCACCTACTGACAATGAATTGTATGATGGGAATTCGTCAAAGTCAGATGACTCCCAGGATAGTGATGAACATGAAAATGAGGAGCTTGATCGCAGGTACCTCTCTTAGCAAGTGGTGTTTATCCTAATGAAGTGTAATGAGATACTGAATTGTATTTTATGTAACAGCAACCGGCGGAGGAAAAGGTCTCAGAGATACACACAAGATTTTGTTGAGGCTGTCTCAGATATTGACCCAAACTTCGACAGTGACGATGACATCATGGGAGAGGCGGTGTATGATGAGGAATACCTGAGAAGTCGCAAACATCATAAGGCATCAAGCGCTTCTGATGATGATGAAGAATTTCGGTTGGAAGAAGATGCTGAAGATGATGAAGAGGAAGAAGAATATTCGCTGAGTACCAGCGAAGACATAGAGGAGCCCCAGAAGCATAAAAAATTGGAAACCCGTGGCCGGCGAGGGACCAAACTGAGATCTGTTGACGAAATTCAGACAGGTCTCAGACGCAGCAAGCGTTCTTCTCGTCCACATATTAATTATCAACAGTATGATTTTTCAGACTCGGATACGGAGCCAGGAAAGACAAGAAAATCTGATGCATCAGATCCTGATGCTGGCTCCGATGCAGAGAATGATATGGATCTCTCAACATCGAGTCAAGAGCAAGAGGAAGAAGAAGATGATAGTCCTGATGAACAAAACGGTAGTAATATCAATAATAAAATGGAGGAGGATAATACGGTAGCAGAAAATAAGCAACAAGATGAAGAGCAGCCGCCGCCACAACAGCACCCTGTAGAGAAGCTGGATCCTCCTAGCAGGGAAAATGAAAATGTAGGGAGAACATTCTTGGATCTAAATGAGCTTGCACCTGGAGGTGGATTTGACGATGCACCAGGCTTGACCATGAAAGATGATATGAACAACACTTAAGAAATAAGTTTTGCGATACATTTGAGTGTGTGGTTGGTTTCTTACTTCTGAGCAAGTTGTAAATTTGTGATTGGACTATTATGACGGACCACTGGGTCTGTAATGAATGGTGGGTCTATATTTGGGTGACTGCTGCATTGATGTGACAGGAGAGGGATGCAGTTTCACATAATGTCGGGAATAGCTTCTTCAAATGTTATCAGAGTTCGCTTCAACTTGGAGGCCTTGAGTAAGTTTTGTATTCTGTTATGTACACTAAATGAAGGCACACATCGCTCATTCGCTGCTGTATTTTGGCGAGACTGATTGATGCTGTATCACTGTAGGATATGAATTTATCATCACCTCCATTTATTTAGTTTTGCCGTAATTACATAACGTGAACTCTTGCAGTATTTTCTATGGAGGAAGCATGTACACCTGAGCGTTGTTTTCGTCAGTTATGAAACACTTTTTGACATGTAGATTGTAGTTTTATGTTTAATCAAGGAGCAGTACTTCTGTATCTATATTTGAATGACTAATTTCTTTGGTAACCTATGTTGTGGACACTGGACTGTTGCATTGTGATGCACTGATACATTTGTAGTATTCTTTCGGGTCGGGGGGAGGGGGGCTGCTGGGGTTCTATTTTAAATACGCAGAGGGCAGGGCATGTATTTAGCTGATGTGGGAGACCTGGGATGTAGTGAGTGATTGGCTATGAGACTGATCTATTTTTGCATCTCAAATTAGATCTCCTACTAGAAACATTGCGCGGCGGCAACGTTGCCACATTGCCGCGCTTCTTGATTGTGACATGGTGTACGCCCCTGGTTTCTTACAATAATATTAGAGATTCATTGCCACATTGCCGCGCTTCTTGATTGTGACATGGTGTACGCCCCTGGTTTCTTACAATAATATTAGAGATTCAAAGTGGTTCGAAGTGCCATAACAACCTAAAGACAGAAAAATTGTCTCCCAATTTTTATAGAATCAGTAGTCTGTTGTTTCTATTCGAACTTTTTTGCTATCTGATTGGAAGTTGATTCTGTAGTACCTAGTTGCATTAATTAATCAATACTTTCTTGATGCAATCCTGTTCACTAAATTTTTTTTATGAAGGCTGTCACATTCAGTTTATTGATGTAGTAACTATTGATTATACCCATCGATGGTCTTAAAATTTTTTGCACTGGTCTAGCCTCTGATTATAGGTATCTACATTTGACAGTCAAGCACACTTCTACTGATTCGTTCCTTCAGTTTACCAGTTTTTGTGGAGTTTGCTTTTAATCTGCACATAGAAGTATATTGGTCTGCTGGAAGTGCCAGTCTCTCCGCTAAAGAAAAAGTCCTGAAAACAGTGAAAGCGATTACGTTTGTACATTCAAACATGTACTTATTATTAAACATTATAAAGCCTTTGAAGGCGCTGGCAGTCTGAGGTCCTGACCATGAGATGGAGATTACTCAAGCAAAAAGTGGTTCCTGAGAAGATAGTTCATCACAATGTCATGGTACATATCAGGGAACTACATTTTTATCATTGGAGCGAAACTGAAATCTCTTCTAATCCATCCTCCTTATACAAGAACTATTGGGCGCTAGGCCTGACAAAAATCCATGCCCTAAAGAGGAAAAATATCTCTGATCGAACAACTTACCTTGATGTCAGGAGGTAAATAAATCATTCAACATGAGATCTATGTGGCATAGATGTGTTTAACAAAGCATTTGTCAGACATTGTATCAAGCATCTGGTAAGCACTGAGCAGTAGCACAAGCACTTAGAGTATGAATATAGGTATGGTGAGGGAACTTACAAATCGGTGATGCCTGGCTTCCTAAGTCATCATCTGATGCTCCACGCTGCGGTACAGGCGATGTGGATTGGGTTGGTGTGACAGTGAGCTCAACGCCGCAGGCCGCAGCCCGGAGGCACGACCATGGTACGCCGGGCTTCTTTACTGTGTGTGCGTGGGCGGGCAAATCATCTAAATGGTAATAAAATAGAAACAAATATTGATGGTGCCTGCTGTAATCCCTCTGTCCTTCTCCTCTTTCTGATGCTTTGCTCTTAGCCTGTTGTATATTCTTTTGTACAGTTCTTTTTGTTTTAAGCAATAAAATCACAGTGAGGGCCTCTCTTGCTGTGTTTTCTCAAAAAAAGAAAAGAAAAAAACTGAACATGCATGAAAATGACACTCAGAGCTGCGACCACATGTTAAAACTTCATTTGTGAATGCAAATTACAGGCAGGGATCCCAAACATGGTGCTGTAAAAGCAAACCGCTTAATAAAATGTTATAAATGTGTAAATCATAGATAAAGAGAGTCCCCAAAAGAAACCAAGATTAAAATGCATCGTGAGGTATCTAAAATGTGGACCATAATTTAAACTGAAAAAAATGCCTACAACACAACCAAATCTGGAGAACAGACTTGGAGTCTTGGACTGACATTTCATTATGTATACTGTTAGCAACCAGAGAGAAAAGATGCAAGAACTGAATGACCAAAACAAATGCCTTTATTTTGTATAGTGCCATTAACCTGAGATAGAAGGATTGATGAAAACAAATGTCTTTATATTGCAAAACAATCTAAATAATCTAGAGTTGTTCTCTTATACAGAAGGGGATAGATCCCCTACCCAAGAGCTGGCCGGATTTGACCACTGTCCAATGCTCAAGTTGACATATTAGTCGGTGCCAATTTAAAATTTGTATGATAGGAAAGGAGGGGAACATTTGAAGGGCTTCGTGCAACATGTAGATTAGATTCTTTGAAGAATGTATTTTTCTGGGTTGATATTCTTGGAATAAAATAACACAAGGAAAACAATAGTATGTTATACTTACCAAAGCATGTCACAAATTTTGAAGGTTTTATTTGCTGTGACCTTCTTTGATAACCTGCTTCTTATCTTTATAACCAAATATTACAGTTAACCACAGGTGATGGTGCTTCAGTATGAGCAAAAGAAGCTTCATATACTGTTATTTCATTTTCATTAGAGCCTCAGAGCGATAAAATAGAAGTCATTGAAGCAAGAACAAAAATTCCATTATCAGACATTTGTTTTCATTCTGACAAAAAGAACTCTTATCAGTGAGGGATAGGGGCAGTGCAGTAGGCAAAAGAAGACAACGGATAGGTTGCCAACTGTGTGCCTTACCTACACCTGTTTCAAAGAGTACATGTGCTCAGTTCATCTTTTTCTGTATGCATAAAACTTTGGGAAACCATTCCATACAACATTTTACAAAAGAAAAATGAAAGAAATTAGTAAAACTAAAGAAAAAAACAGGGTGAAAATGCTTTGGTTGGTGTCTATTGAGAATACGAATAGGTGTCCAAGGCCTGTTCATTGAACATCAACATCTTAAGTTGAAGAGATGGATTTTGGCCCTTTAAAAATCAACATTTTATAGTTTTAAAATCCAAACTGACAATGCAATAATGATAAACTCTTCACGAACAAAAAAATTTCAAAATTTCTTTCACTATGCCATTGGAGATTCTTATGAAGTGCTTCTTACTTGCATGCCACTGGATTTATAAATTCTAAAGAGCCAAGACTGAATAGTCATTCAAGAATTGAGGGTCCCTTGGTTTTCTAAATTATTTCTGTACAGCAACTCAGCACTACTCTTAGCAATTTAATCGTCAGAATATGCAAAAGGTTAAATGTAGTAGATTTAGATATGTTTTCCAAAGTCAGGTAAGGCATGGAGAGAAAAAAATGAATGGAGTATACCTTTGTGCTACAACCACAGCTTGAAGCAATGGTGGAAGGGAAGTAAAAGGATTAGAGCTGGGAGTCGTTTCTCTTTGCAGCAGCTAATATTGAGCCTGATTTTTTTTCTCTTGGCTGCACTGTCAGGTTGGCCTACTCCTAATCTCCTCGAACCAGAGATTCATGTTGTGAAGCTTCTGCAAGGGGTATTTCGGAATTGGCATGAATCATAGAAGATAACCTGCTTCAGATGTGTGCCTCGTGGCGCGTCCTTGTTCTGTAGCAGCCCCACCAAGGCTCGGCAGTGCTACGCGTAGATGTCCGCTTTGCCGTAGTTGCACAGTGCTAAAAAACCGCGCACAATGGTTAGTGCGGCAAGTGAATGGACCTCACCTGGGTGGAGTTACAGAGAGGGAGGAGGAGAGGCGCCGAGTCCGGAGGAGGTGTTGGTGGGGGGGGGGGGGGGGGGGGGGGGGGGGGGGGGGGGGGGGGGGGGGGGGGGGGGGGGGGGGGGGGGGGGGGGGGGGGGGGAGGAGCGTGAAGGAGGAGGGGTGCCATAGAGAAAAATCGACAGAGAAGATGGCGAGGGGCTGAAAAGCTGCGCAACGGCAAGACGGCACAGCAGCATGGGAGGCGGTGGGGGGAAGCTCCTGGGACGCGGATTTGCCCTTGAGGGAGGCAGCGCCGACGACGTTGTCCCATTACCAGTTGATCGCTCTATTCGCTTGAGGAGGAGCGGGGAAGGAGGAGGCAGTGGCCAGTGAACGAAGCCCGATAGAGAGGCAGGACGACGCGTCGGCGTGCGGTGCCGGCTGGCCTAGGCAGCGACGTGCGCGTCTGCGGGGCTACGGCGAGTGAGACAGAGAAGAGGTGAGAGGACCTCATTATAAGACTTTGTAGTTCAATACTTCCAGAAGGACCCAGACGCAAAGGCGCAATGGAGCAATCCAACGGTTGAATCTATCTGTTGGCATGATCGAATGGTTAAAAATCTGGGAGCTCACGTGGAGTGGCTCTTTTGCGAGAAAACACACGTATTTTAATATATTAAGATTGTGCATAGGCTCCTCTAGTATAAACAAATGTAGAAGTGTGCTACAAAAGTTTGGGTATAGCATTCTGCATAGCAATGTCATGCAGACTGTTTCTGTCGCACCCCGTTTCCGGAATGCACGGTGATACACGTATCAGTTCCTGGATCAGTAGCTGATACGCATAACACAACAGAATGTATATCGAAAGCATACTTCGAAAAGAAAATAGATACCTGAGACAGAACTTTTAGCGGCAACACAGCAAAGATCTCTATGATCCAGCACCGGTCGATCAACCAAAAGTGAAGCAAGCAGTGGAACACCAAAGCCCAAATCTACAAGCATACTTGGGAAGTAGAACGAAAACCCAGCACGTCGTCACCTACGCGGTCCTCATTGTCTAAAACCACAAATGCAAACAGATGAGTACATAGGATACTCAGGAAGCTCTAACACTAGACAAGGGTATATGTTTAGATGCACATTTGGTTGTAGCAAAGATGAGGCTATGGGGTTCAATTTTGGTGATAAGCCAGTATTTATGCAGAATTCACTACAGAAGATTTTTAAAGGGGAGTGAAAATATTTGTTATCTATATTTTAATAGGTTGGACTTGGAGAGCATAAACCATTCCTGCCAGTTCCCGAATTTTAATTGGAAGGGCCTCCACTATCCCATTCAGACACTTTTCAAAACACGATCAACTACACCCACTCACACGCCAAGGATATCATAGAAAAACTAATCGTAGGGTGCTCGAACAATAGCATGCCAATACCGTGACAACGGCTTATCTGAAAGGATTTTTAACTCTGCAGATGTTGTACACTGTACCCACAGGTTATGCTACTCTTGATCAAAAGAGTTACATAACGTCTACCCCACAACTATATAGGTTTCCACAGATTTCATCCATGATAAATACAGGGGCTATCCCTCGGGGTTTTCCAGGCCACCGATGACGCGACGGTACATCCTCGGAGCCGGATCGTGAAGATTTACCATAGTCACATCTTTTTCTGGTCCCCTACGACGTCGGGTATTACCAAACCAGAGGCTATATCCGTGGGCTTACGGTCCCATGACGCGGGTAATTACATGGTCAAAAGCCAGGCATCGAGTCATCTCACGCCCTTCTCCTATTGTCTTGTGTCCTACCGACCTTCTAATGGCTCAATGTGGAATACCTATATAGCGGGGATAGGTCCTACCCAGATCAAGTTCTGTGGTTGCACGAAAATTACTAAGTCGAAGACTAACGAACCGGTCTTTATATGACAGGGGTGGCGGTCTCGTCTACGACAGGTGGACCACACCGAAGACTACGCACCTATCACCGACACCTCAATTGAGCCCACCCCACGACCAGAATCAACCCTCTTCACCTAGAACCAGTTGCACTAATCACATCCCATTTTATTTTACACACACCACCAAACACAGTTTAACGCATTTTGTAAATAAATGGTGCATGGTGTGGCGGTGCGAGGCACCGCAATTGGGGTCTTAAGCATTCTAATAACAAGGCAACTTTCTGTTCATTAAAGTATTTTAACGACGGTGTTCTATGATTAACAAGGAGGGTGTCGTCAACGGGTATTCAAGATATTTAATATTAATGTCTACTAACTAACATTAATATCAGTAAAGCAATCAATCAAGGTAGAATTATAACTAACACAATGTTTTAAATCAAAATATTATGCATAGTAAAAAAGATAGGCACTATAGGAGCATTAGCAAAATATAAGATCAATATGATTAAGGGGTTAGAGCTTGCCTGCAAGCTCCTAATCTTTGGAGCTTGAGATCGAAGGCTTCTTCATCAAGATTCTAGTCTTCTATCTCTGGCTTCACGTCCAAATCCTCGTGCTTTTCTTCACATGTTAACCTTCTGGCTCCTCTTGAAGCTTGACACTTCCTTACACTCAGCGTTATCTACGCGAAGAAAGCATTAAGACTACTGTGAAGGACACAAGGCTCGAGAAGAAGTGATAAAATTCAGAATTTCAAATAAGAACCAATTAAACACCGCGAGGAAAAACTAGTGTAAGTCATGCATGATGCGGTGGCTGATATATTAAGCTATGGCTTAGTGGAATGTATACTAGGTTCGATGCGAATGGAGACACCACAGTATGGGTGCCATGGTGCACATGCACCCAGGCCATACGACGTCGCATGACAATCGTGCATGCACATCGCATGCAAGTGTATGCACAGGTATATTGGCATAAGTTGCGGATATGTGGAGTGTATAGTGTACCATTTAGTTATCTAGTTCCTAGTATGTAACCTCTAGTGTGTAGAGATTAATTATATGATTCTAGGCTTATTGCTAAACTAGTATGGTTCACTGGCGCTTACATGCACTAATGCAGGTAAGATGTATATGCGGCTATTCAACATTTACTTCCTATTATGTAGGTGATCTTAATAATTACTGAGGGGCTAATAATTAGCTATTGAGTTATTCTTGTAGTTATGCCATTAATGTTAAATAGGCAGCACGTGCACTAGCGTGGGCCGACGTGTTGCACGTGCTTCCTAGTGACTAATTTCTTGACTCTACAATTACAACTAATCTACCACATTAAGAGAATGATGTCAACTATGGTGCGGTGTAGGCATAGCGCTATTACTAATTATCTAGTTCATACATATATGAGTGCATCATCCTAAGTGCTCAATGATTAATCACCTAGTTTAATTTATATAATTAAACTACTAACGCTAACAAATGGTACATGTACTAATACGTGCTATTGCATGAGTGAATGCATGGTAGGACGCTTATGGGCTACTTTCTAATTACTTACTTCCTAATATTTAGCTACTAGTGTTTAACTATTAATCCTATAATTCTAACATTAAATTAGATTACTTAGTGCGAACATGGTTACGCATACTAATGTATGCTAAACAATGAAGTCATGCTATGATGGGGGTGCACACTAGCTTATTATAAACCTAGGCTTAGGAATGCATCATAATTAAAGACTTGCACCAACAACAACAAAACAAATAGAAGGAACAACGATTAAACTCTGCGAAGAACTTACTATTAAAACAAACCAGCAAGATCGAATGTTGGCTGAGGTTTGAATGACTTGATGTGGTGAAGCTCGAGACAATGGTTCCAACGGTGCCAAAATTACTGAAAATGGAGTTGAGGTGTGGCGGTGGTGAGGCGAACAAGGTGTTCACGATGGAAAACAGGAAATTCCTCCCGTGGACACGCTACCCGGCATGTGTCCACAGCTGTCGGGTGTGTGTGTGCAGGCGTGAAACAGGGGATAAACCTCGTGGTGATGTTGCCAGCTGGTCTGTGACCAGAAACTGGCAAAGGCTACATGGACACATGGCTCGGCCTGTGTCCACAGCCTCTGGACACCTGCGTGTCCAAAATCGAGAAAAATCCTGTGAACACGTGGTTCGGCCTGTGTCCACGGCCCCTGGACACACGGGTGTCCATAATCGAGGATTTCTCTGTGGACACAGAGTTCTGTGACGTGTTCGTGGACACGTGAACATGTGAGCTGTGATCGTGTCTGTGGACACGTGGACTGTGACGTGTCCATGGACACGTGGACATGTGAAAGCGAAAGTTCAGGGTTTTATGAAAGTTCGGGGATTCGTGGACACGTGAGCCGTGGCTGTGTTTGTGGACACGTGGGTCGTGACCGTGTCTATGGACACGTGGACACGTGAGTTGTGACGTGTCCGTGGACACGCGAAATCGTGATGTGTCTGTGGATACGTGGACACATGAAAACTGTGACGTGTCCATGGACATGTGGACACATGAAATCGTGACGTGTCCGTGGACACGTGAAAACTGTGACGTGTCCGTGGACACGTGAAATCGTGACGTGTTCGTGGACATGTGGACACGTGAAATCGTGACGTGTCCGTAGACACGTGGACACGTGGGCCGTGACCGTGTCTGTGGACACGTGCTTCGAGTCCGGTAGTGACCCGACTGGGGGTCACGGAAGCATGACTGTGTTCAAGTTCGCGGACACAAGCTCCGGGTCCAGTGGTGACCCGGCTCGGGGTCACGGGATCGTGACTGTGTCTAAGCTCGATTTGAGGTCATAGGAAGGTGACCGTGTCTGAGTTCCAGAACAAATGCGAACGGATCAGCCAGTCACCGTGTCAGAGACACGTGCTGACTACCGTGTCCAACCCTCAGGGTGTGTGTGTGTATGCATGGGTGTTTCTGTAATACCAGAAATGAACAGGGGTCTTGATGTAAAAATAAATAGGACTAATGTGCCAATAAACAGGAGATCAAGGGGCTTTCTGCAAAAGGCTTTACCATGCGGCTGGGTTGAAGCTGTGGCCCCTGTTCACCGCTCGATGGACATTGAAAAGTTTAGGGTCCTCCGTGTAAAATGGTAGAGACTAATATGGAATAATTGAAGGACCATTAGGGACTTGAGTTAAACATTGATATCAAAGAAACATGAGGGCTTTTCTGCAATTTTCTTTCCAAAGGGGAAGGGCATGGTCTCTATGCAGAGTCCCGTGCGCCACAGCCAGGGCAGGTCCATAGGCCTCGCCGTGGACCGCGCAGGCCGGCCGGCCAAGGGGGGCTCGCCGGACCTGGGGAAGGGGAAGAGGTGCAGGAGGGCGGCGCGGTGAGCTACCTTGGGGGTTCAATCGGGTCAAGGAGGCGCTCTGCAGTGCCGGCACCGACGAAGGGCGGCGCACGGCACCGGCGCATGGTGCCTGCCCACTAGGGGCAGAGGGGCGGCTTGTGGTTCCGTCGAAGGAGCAGGTGGGCAGCATGGCGGAGCCATCTATGTGCTCAGGTGTGTTGGAGAAGAGCCGTGCAGCGCCGACATCAGAGGAGGGCTGCGAGACGGCGGCGGCGCCTGGCAACACAGGCGGACAGCGTCGGCTCGCAGGGCAGGTGTGGCGTCTCGGAATCCCGTCGGGTCAGCACGAAGGCGACGCCGGGAAGCTTCCTACGGGCTTGGGCGTGCTGGTTAGACCTCGCAGGAGGCCGGCCGCGGAGCTCTCGCAGAGCGCGGCGGCGACGCATGGTGGCAGCTCGGTAGCGTCATCGAGGGACCTCGGTGCTAGGTGGAGAAGAAGTGAACGGCGCGGTGGAGCTCCCCCTGGCCTCGAAAGGGTCGGGGAGTCACTGGAGGACGCCGACGGCGGGGTCCGGTCGGCGTGCAGCAACGGCGCAGGGACGACGTGCGTCGAGGACGGGTGAAATCGAGACATCGGGAATGGGTAGAGCCAGGGGCAGAACGGCGAGCTGCTTCGTGGATTCAGGGCACCGTGAGGGTGATGGTGGAGGCCGGCACTAGAGAGGAGGCCGAGCTCGCTGCCATCGCACGCGGGGCGTCGGAAGGTAGGTGGCAGGGTGCCTATGCATGCGCAGCACTTGGCAGTTTACATGCGCGTCGTAGTAGTGTAGGTAGAGCTCGTCCTGCACGTGGCGAGGCAGGTGGCAGCTGCGCGCGGGGTGCGTGGCGAGCGAGTGACAGCGCGGCGCCGGCGCTGGCGGGCGCGAGAGTGGAGGAAGGAGGAGGCAGGCTGCGCTGGCCAGGCCGGAGGTGGGCCGGGAAAAAGAAAGGGAGGAAGCAGGCCGGGCCGAGGAAGGAAAAAGAAAAAGGAGCGTTGGCCCACTATTCATAATTTGGATTTTTGATTTGAGAATTTCTGATTTGGATTGGAATTAAAATGATGGAATGGATTTAAAATTCAAACGAATACAAGAGAACAACCAGAAGGAAAAAGAAAAAAAAGAGTCAAAACACTTGTCACACTTCTAAATTTTAATATTTTGAGATCATCAAATTAGCTAAGTTTTAATTTAGGAACGATTTTGCCTTTTGAAATAGGAAAGAAATGAGAAGGTGAGAAGTGGAATAAAAAATGATAGAGTGAAAGTTAGAAAATTTTTGAATTACGTATTTTTAAATTTGTCCTAAAATTTGGGATGTCACAGGTTCATCACCCTAGCTGTTCAATGTCACTGAGGATTTCCTCTGCATTATTTGCTATTCTTTCCATGATTTTGCATATCTACAAATGTGCATCATATTGACAAAGTAAATAGGAATGATATTAACAATCTTTGACTATCTTTTGTTATGTTTGATGAGGAGTAATGAGGCCGTCGGGATGTATTTAATTGAAGCTTCGTTTTTAGGTCAAATATGGAGACTTCTAGAGGAAATATTTGGAATCTGTGTCAGGTCAGTTTTCCTGGATCTCTTGGGATCTCTACGTGTTAATCTGAATTTTGATCAAAGTACCTCGTAGCTTGCTCAGTAGAGATGTCTCAGTTTAATTGCTATTAACATATGCACATAATTATCATACATAAATCATCACGACCATTTGATAATAAACAACTCATCCTCAATTCAAAACCAAAACATACTTCTCAAATGCTCATTAAGCTTAGCAAGGTAAGAACCACTCCCGCCAGTAGCGTCGCTAACGCCGGCGTCCCGGCCCTGACCGTCGCGTTCGGCGCTGCCCCTGGCGGAGGCGACCTGCCGGCGGCGGAGCTCTTGATGGGGCACGCATAGTTGCACTCGGCGGGGTCGACGACCCGGTACACGCCCTTGTTGGTGAGCAGGTACACGTCCTTGTCGTTGTCCTCGCCGAACGAGAAGATGTAGCCCAGCGACGGCAGCGAGCTCCCCGCCGCGACGTCGCACGGGATCGGCGAGTTCTTGGAGCAGCTGAACGTCAGCGACGACAAGTTGTA
This sequence comes from Zoysia matrella, assembly GCA_001602295.1. Classification (NCBI taxonomy): domain Eukaryota; kingdom Viridiplantae; phylum Streptophyta; class Magnoliopsida; order Poales; family Poaceae; genus Zoysia; species Zoysia matrella. The sequence continues at coordinate 105,268 of BCLG01001327.1, read as the reverse complement.
CATGCCGCTGTCCTCCGGTGTCTCCATCCCCGCCCACATCGACTTCGCGTAGAGATCGGCATACAGGTACCTGCAACACACGCGGATGGCCGTGGGTCATCAGCCATGGCGACGCCGGCGAGGAGAGTGACGACAAGCTTGAATAAGGTAATCGATTTAGGTGGTTACCTGCCGTTGAGGCATGGGTCGGTCATGGAGCGGTATACGTAGCCGCCGGTGATGGAGGCGGAGCCGACGTTGCTGTTGACGGAGTTGTGCGTGTAACCCATGACGGGGCCGATGGCGTCGATGGAGTCGGCGGAGGTGTTGCCGCCGGGGGTGGACACCGGCTTGAACAGCTGGTGGCCCTCGTACACGCGCCACCCGTAGTTGCCGCCCTTTATTACCAGATTAACCTCCTCGTACGTCTCCTGTAAACCGCACACGAATTGAAGCGTATCACGGTATCAGACATGCATCGAATTTCAACAAAATGCGCTCAAATTTAAATTTTTTGGAGTTGCTACCTGTCCGACGTCGGCACAATACATGTAAGACGGCTTGCCAGAGTCGAAGCTGCACCGCCATGGGTTTTTGAAGCCGAGGGCGTAGACCTCCGGCGCGAACTTGGCGTCGACGGCGAAGGGGTTGTCCTTGGGGACGCCGTAGTTTCCCCACGCAGAAGTCGTGTTGCCGGCTGCAGATTCACAACGCCATCGTTCTCTATCAGTTCTTCCTTGCTACCAGATCACGGCATTGACCAGACATGGACAAATTGCAGAACGATCGAGATGGATTGTTTAATTTATGGAGCACATTTTTTGGATCAATTTGACTGTCAATTTGGTTATTTTTGTTACTGAGCTTGCTGCAGATAGAGGAGTGAGATTGAGTCGCTGGAACATTACTTGGCATGGTGTTGACGTCGATCCGGATGATCTTGCCGAGCAGCGTCTTCTTGTTCTGCGCGAAGTTCCAGGGGTCGCCGACGCCGCCGCCGTCGCCCATCATGAAGTACATGTAACCGTCGGCGGGGCCGAAGAGGATCTGCCCGCCGTGGTGCGTCGTGAACGGCAGCCCCAGCGTCATGATCCTCTTCACCTCCGTCGGCTTCGCCGTGGTCGCCTGAGAGGCACGAGCGAACGGTACGTATCAATCATATCAGCTTCGCACGCCGGCGGCGACCGTTTGGTGAGAAGAATTCATCGGAAGCGCCCGAGGCGAATGTGCGTACCGTCGACGGCGAGTCGGAGGTGCCGTTGGCGGTGAACTCGGCGATGACGCTCTGGAACTGGCACGGCAGCGCGCCGTTGTCGGAGCTGAGCTTGGACGGGTCGCAGCCGACGTCGGAGTTGCACGCACAGCGGCCGGAGCACGACGTCGACTTCGTCTTGTCGCAGCTGTAGGAGACGAAGAACCGGCCGTTGGTGGCGAACTCCGGGTGGAAGGCGAGCCCCAGGAGGCCGAACTCGTTGTCGAAGACCACCTGATCGGAGATGTCGAGGAACGCGTTGGCCACGTCCAGCTTCATCGTCTCGCCGGAACCCTGCGCCGGGATGGTGGCGAGGAACACCTTGCCGGCCTGGTTGCCCAGGAACACGCGGTTGGAGCCGTCCGGGTGCGCCGCCATGTTGAGGTACGAGCCGTTGCCGATCCGCTCCAGGCACATGCCGTTGAGCGGCAGCGCGGGCCGGCTTGCGTTGAACGCCGCGCCCGTACCGTCGAAGCACGGCGCCTTGCCGCCGCCGAGCGCGCCGCAGAACTCGCTCGCGGACTTCCAGTCATCGGTGAGCCGCGGCGCCGGAGCGCCGGCCTTGGGCTGCTGGAACGGCGAACCCGGGATGCGCACGTCTTTGCAGGTGTCCCACACCTTGGCGCAGTAGTCCGTCCCCGCGGGGTCGGTGACGAGCCTGCTCGACGAGCCGGTGGAGCTGCACAGCAGCGGCGCCGTCCGCGGTTTCGTTGTGACGGTGAACAGCTCGCCGGCGTACGGGTTGCATCTCTGCGCACGGCAAGAACATCCGCACCCTCACTCAGTGCCACGACGCCACCGGAAAACCCACGGAAATCCATCGAACCAGACCTACCGCGCAAAGGATGTCCTTGACGACGTCGCCGCACGGCGTGCCGGAGATATTCATGGCCGCGAACTCCCTCCGGATGGCGGCGTCGTCCGTCGCGTTGCAGCAGGCGGTGCCGTTGTAGCCGCAGAAGGAGAGCGACCCGTTGACCGTCCTCGGGAACGCTGCTCCATCAACACCACGATCAGAAACCATCATCTCCAACCCACAGCAAACGAACATACGGCAATCAATCGACATGAGTTACACAGATTGCAAGAACACCATACAAGAATCCGTGCACAATTGTGCGCAATGGCCATCCCGGACCGCGACGACGAACAGCACGGCGGCGAGGAACGCCGCTCCGGTCACCGCCGACGACCTCATGGCGCCTCAGAGAGGAGCGGTGTGAAATTGCTCAAGAGACGACAGCCGTGGTTCGCCTTTATGGGGGATGAGGAGGCAAGGGTTGACCAAGAATTGGGATCAACAGGACAACCAAACCAAGTGGTAGTTTTTTTGAATAAGATTTAAAAGGTTCAAGTCCACCTGCTGGATGGGGACAAACTCTGAATATTTTATTATGTGAGGTTGGGAGTAGCATAAGCTAAGCGCCAATGGTGAGATTAAACAAGGATCAAAGGAGACAAATGCACCTGTTTGGATTGTGAAAGTGACTAGCTTAGATCCACGGCAAAATTGCCACCGGGAAATGGGCACCTTGAAGAATGGAGCATGGATGCTGCACTGCCAAATCTGCTACTGGCGACTATTCCTTGAACCTGAGACTGATGAATGTGGATCCTCTCGGGTGGCTAAAACTGCAATATTGTGTTCCAGTCTCTTGAGCCCTCCCTACCTTGGTTGCTGCTGCACTGCAAGGAAGCTGCGGCCCTGGGGCGGTATCGGCCACCAAGGGGGTGATGATCATATTGCTACTTCTTGGTGTCAATCCTCTTCCCTCATGTAGTCTGATCATTATGTACTGCTAATCCTCCTCTGCAGCTACCAATGTGTATCCCTACCTCTGTAGCAACCATTGTAAAAACTCTGTATTTTGGCTTGCCCCAAGCCACTCCATTTTCAATGACACCCCCCCCCCCCCCCACCATACGCGGTTGACTTAAAAAAAAAAACTGCAATATTGTGACAACAAGTTGCACCACCAATCAATGTAGTGGAGAGCATTCAGCCAAACATCTTGTGTTCATGACAACTTTGTAGTATTATCCCTAATAATATGTTAGTCAGATCGATTTGTCCATAGTTGAACTTCAAGCTTCAAGTTCTATATGTTAGTCAGATCGATTTGTCCATATTTGAACTTGAAGCTTCAAGTTCTGCCCAGAGGGAATCAGATGGCATCCCTCTTAGGTTAGGACAAAAGCCTGAAGTGTTTGATCCAGCAGCAAGTGTTGACCTTGAAAATAATAAAGATAGCATAAAGTCGCTGTACGAACGAAAACAGGTGGTTACTGGATATCTAATTATAATCTTGTTTCAGTGGCCTTCAAGAGAAGTTCTTCAGTTATTTTACAAGGGAAGTGGTGAAGTCAAAGACGAAGGGTAGCAAGAGTACAGACTCAATTGGACCAAGTGCATGGACCATTCAGGGATCAGACAATGTACTAAGCACGAAAAAAAAAACCCTTACTAACGGTTAGCAGATGCATCATTCTGCTAGTGTGTTAGGACAACTCATGGCTGGTGATGAATGTAACATCAATCAGAATTCATTAATCATAAGTCAACAGTAACGATAATCCAAACAACAACAAAATAAATAATCAGGAAAACCTCTGATCATTCAGCTTTGGTTAAATATGCATGAGACTTCACTGGCTCATAGCTACATGATGGCTGGAACAGAAGTGGTGATACTGATATCGCATCTCAGTTTTGCGACTGATAATGCTATGCATTTCTGTAATTTCACCAAGTTATATATCCAAGTATTTCTGTATCCTAGATGCCACAAATTAGGTGAGCTCTATTGTTTGTTTTGTATATTTTGGGCCAAGGACACTTTTGCCGACAAAAACATCATTTGTTTAAAGAAGTCCATTACATATGCGGTTCAAATTTGGATACAGTAGAACATTAAGCATGATAGAATTTAGAAGTGAACTGCGTTGAAATGTTTTCTGCATGGAAGCAAATTATACATTTCACAAATGCATGTATAATGATTGTTGTTCAGTATTTCTATCTCCCCTCTATCAGACTGCTGTTCAATGTGACTTTGCCACTAGTTGAAAAAATAGCAACTTTTGGCACAGAATGCTGTCCCGTTTACCTGTCTAGGTTCAATTCATTTGAAGGCGCCTCTAAATATAATAACATGAACAACCTATCAGGATCTGCCTCCTTGATCCCATGTGTAAAGTTAGGGAACCGAGGAATATTTCCGGTTGCTCGTGGACCAAATAAAGTCAACTGTTTGCACTAAACGTGAGTGTGAAAGAAGAGCAATCATGAATGAATAAATGAATTCATGATCCATCTTCAGTTCATTCTGGTGCTGCAGCCTAAAGGTCAACTAATCAGATGCACAATTTTATGATTTAAAATTAACTGTGACTTCAGATAAAAGTGACTCAGCGTTAAGATACGCTTTTCACAAATTATTTCAACGATAAAAAATCATTTGTGCCCCCCTTTTGATCGGGGAAGAAATGTTACTTGTGCGCTTCTGATAAAGAGCGAGAATGCAAGTTTATGTTGCTTCTGACAACGCTGATGTCGAAGTACGGGATGCCATGGTTCTGTCAGTGAGCTTGCTTGAGCCAATGTGGCCAAGCTGGACTGGATTTTTTTTATTTATATTTATTTTTTTTCCTAGAGTATTGAAATATTGGCAAGGCAAGCAGGCATAAACATGTTATGATGTGTTATTGTGACATGCTAAGAATTTTAAATGACGATATGCCAAGTAACACAGGAGATCGCCTAGGATTTCCTCTGAAGACGTGAAGGCCAGAAACATGGTTAGCTAGCTGTATGCATATCAAACATGAATCAGGGAAGCATCATAGTGCTATGCATGAACACAGATGCTGAGATTTCCTGATGTATGGGAAACAACACGGAGAATCCGCATAAATATTTGTAAATTCAGTTTTAAATACAAATGTCCACATCATTTTTGTTTAATTTGTTAGCATCAAAGCCACCGACAGAACAAGCATGGCAGGGCATTCACGAATACAACAATTTATATATGCTTTAGAAAAGCTGTGGCTTGTTGTCTACATGCATTATCCCACAAAACTTTCTGCATAAAAGGCCTTCAGCTTAGCTAGCTGCTTAGTAATTCTTTTCAGTGCAAGAAGTTCGCAGCATAGGACATACAAGTGCTCATCAGTCATCACAACTCGCATTATCTGAATATATAGCTGCCAGGGACTTTAGAAACGTGGCGAAACATCCTTGCTAGAGCCAACCAATCGGTCAAATGCTCTATGTTTTAGCTTGGTACAGTGATGCCGCAACAATCTAGGATTCAAAATCAACAATAATTGTCACCCCATTTTTTCACTTAAATAGAATGTAAAATATTCTTCCTCATGGGGATAAAATATGAAACAATTTCTGAGTACATTTACAGGAAAAGTAACTGATCCTGTCCAGGTTCAGGACACGAGACTGCTGAGTGCAACCGGATATCTATCTTGGCTGCTACTCATCAAGGGCTCCTAGTTGCTTCATATCTTCCAAGAACGCCATGTAAGAATCATCGATACTTTGAGGCTTCGGTACCGATGAAGAAGGCTGGGCCTCAGATTTTATGAGGGTCACTGGAGGCTTTGAAGCCGATGGCATTGATGATGGCTGGACCTTTGGTTTCGGTTTCGGAAGCGCAGATTCTCTCTTGACTCGAACTGATGCAGGAACCTGCAAAAATTTTCATTTAGTTTATAGGCTAAGTGGCAACCAACAAGAGTCTTGGGCAACAGTTAAAAAAAAATTATGACTAAACTTATAGGCCAATGTTCAGATAGAAAAAGAAATAATGCAATAAATGATAAGGCAATGTTCAACAAGCAAGTAAGATATCTGACTTTTAAATACTGTGAATATTGGATAGTAGTAAAGTTAATTACAACATGAAATGCCTAAAAGTGCAGCTAAGGCATCCTAACAAACGAACAATTTGAACCTTGTTTCCACACAACCTGATCAAATCGATCAGGCACTTGCCATCTATGCTCATGATTTTTTTTTTGACATAAATACAGTAAGGGAGGCCCCTACTGTTGAATCTATGCTCATGATGATTAGCAATACTTTACAATATATTTTTTTAAAATTAAGGGCACTAAAAATATTGTGGCCTGCTGGATTGGTGTAAATATTGTGGCCTGCTGGACTGGTGTAATGAAATCATGTACTTTTGTTCATAAATGTCAGTAACTAGATTAAGGGGACTGGCTATGCAATCATAGCACAGAAAAACTTACTTCAGATTGCACTATATTTCTCATGCCCTTCCTGTCGTTACTCTATTCAAAAACAATTATTGGCAAGAATACCACCACTGTTACCCCCGTGCTACCTTGCAAAGATGAAGCCAATGCTCAATTAACTACTCTTACTTCACTGACTTTTAAAACTGCTCTGTTTTATTCGGAAGCCACCAAATAGGATTTGGGGCCGTTATGTACAGTATAATGGCCTACCAAATCAGAACGATGTGGAAGACTTTCAAAAAATTAAAAAATGGTACTGGCACAACATATGCATTGCTGGCAAGAATTACAAAGCTTAAAACTGTGAATTGTTTAGGGGCACCTAATAGACCAAGCACTTGCTGTAGAGATAAAAAAATGGCTGCCACTCTTGATAGTTTTGCACTTAGCTAGACATTTACACAATAGTCAAACAACAATAGCCATGAACACATACCATAGCAGTCAGCTCAGGCGTGTGTTGTGCTAGTGGTCTCTTGACAACTGTTGGCGCAGCTGATTTCACATATGATGGCTGCTGAGGTTGAGGCCTTGGAGCGAAGGCAGCATACTCATCTGGTTGAACATGGGGTCCAGGGAAAAAAGGAGGCTGAACCATTGGCGGTGGACCAGGAAGTACACCATATGGTGCCATCGACATTTGAGCTGGGGGAAGTCCAGGAGGAGGTGGTGGAGGGGGCCTGGCAACACCAGGAGCCATATGAGGTGGCCTTGGGTCTGGTGGTGGGGGAGGCGGTGGAAATCTCATAACCCCTGAAGCTAGCATATCATGTTGCATTGGAGGCATTGCTAAAGGCCTTGGAGGCATAGGTGGCAAATTTGATGATTGTGGTGGAGGTGGTGGAGGCGGTAAGACCCTTGCAGTAGCATTGTCTTTAAATCCAGGACCATCCTTGGAACTGTCAGTTGCCTCCACATCATTTGATTTTGGTGGCAACCCAGGGGGTGGAGGCGGCGGCGGCGGCAGGACAGCCGAAGGCTGCAAAACAAGATTTTATCAGACCAAACCACAAAGGCATCCAAACATTGAAAGTAAGCAAGAAACAGAAATACGATGCATTAATAGAATTTCTAAGGTACACGTAACTTTCTTTTCGAATAAGGAAGACATAAATATCATCTTACACAACAATTCTACTTAATATATATGAGACTCAAAGTAGGCACCTGGTCAGAATGTGTTATGCCTGCACCATCGCCAATGTCTTGTTTATTGATAAGCTCATTTGAAGTCCTCTGTGGTGGAGGAGGTGGAGGTGGTGGAAGTACTGTATGACCCACAGGCTCCCTGGGAGGTGGACCAGGAGGGGGTGGAGGTAGGCCTGGTGCCGCTGCATCAGTGATAGGCTTTGGTGGGGGTGGGGGCGGAGGTGGGAGTGGGGGTAAAGATGAAGGTGTTGATGTGTCAAGAGGTTCTGAAGTGGCTGGCAATGGTGGTGGCGGTGGCAGGGGTGGCAGGTTGGATGGACCTGCTTCAAAGTCCGACATGGAAGATGAGGCCCCAGCATTGGATGAGGATGGCAGTGGGATTCTTGGCCCTGCGTGTCAACCAAGAAACAAATCTGAGAAAGCTAGGGATGAACGGATATTACAAAATTGCAGGGATTAATTTAAGTAATGGTGAATTAAATTCAAATATTTTACAAGCTGATAAGAGAAAAATACCTATAGATGATTTGTACATTGGAGGTTTCCCAGGCGGTGGTGCCCCAGATGGATTCAAGGTAGGATGATAGTAAACAGAGTCCTGTGGAAGAAACCTGGTGAGTATCTAACCACTATGTTTTTAACAATAGAAATATGTGTCCTGTATAATGCTGTACCTCAGGCATAGGATTTTTCGCTCTATCATCATCATCAGCTGCAGGCCGTCTCTTTGGTGGTCCAAGATGGCTAGGAGGAAAGAAAAGGCATCTTGGATGAGAAGAATATCGACATAAAAGCAATGAATGCATAGCATATCTCTAGAACTCACCTAAACATAACTGGTTGCTCACCCTTTTCTTTCATTTTCTCTTCATATTCCTGACAAAAAGATCATGGCAAGAAAGTGAACTCGTATGTTAGATTAAAAATACGAAACTAGAGTAATATTACAAATGCACAAGTAAGAAATTATAATTCAACTTACAACTCCTAAATACACCGCAATTGCAGAAATTGTGCACAAGGCTCAAAATTAAATAGTAATATCACTAATACTACACAACAGTCTCAGCACATAACAGCCTTAGCAAGAATTCAAGAGTTCGAACAAACAGGTCCAGTCGTATAACTACAACCTTTCCAGGTCTATCTTCACCTAATGTTGTGAAATCATTTATTGTTCAGGTGAAGATTACAATCAAAGTCACTATCAGAACTAAGTGGAAAAGGACAGTTGTCATAATTCAATGATTAAGATAATACTGTTTACGTGACATGTTATTCCCCAAAATGAACACCCCATTGTGCAAATAACATCTTTTGTACAGTAACCCACTATGCCAAAAAAGATTAAGAAAATTATGACAAGAATATCTTAAAAATTATACATAAGACCAAAAAATAACACTAAAGATCAGAGCCTGAACTACGAAAATACAATGTTCCGCAAGTTCACATATCTACGAAAATTAGAATACCTTTCTTTTCTTAATGATAAGATTATATGTATCCTCAAGCTGCCGTTTCTTATGCTTCCTAGCCTTGTCCAGAGCACCATCAGCCTCTGCATAGAAAAAAGAAAGGAATTCCAACATTCAGGAGCACCAAATGACAAACATACACGGCAACAACACTTCAACACAGACACTCTTTGGCAAAGAATGATTGTTAGATTTTTCCATGTTACATCAAGGATTAGTCATGATTTTGGAAAATTACAAAGTGAACTCTGGGAAACAGAGGTAGACAACAGATAACAATTGAAGGAGACAGACCAAGAGATTAAAAAAGCTAAATAAAATACTTCATGTGGTCACAAAATAAATTTTTATTAGATAACTCCATGCTTCTATGAAGCTTTAACATGCCTGAGGCATACACCTGTCTGAACAAAGGGCCATACTATAAAAACCAGAGTCCAGAGTAGAGTTATTGTACCTCTGCAAGAGCCAAAATACTTGACTTTACACTAAGAACGAGAAAAAGAAAATATGGCACACAAGTATGACCAAACAAATATGGACAAACAACATGGTACCTTGAGATATTTGTAGTAGTAAAGGGAACATACACTATCTAGAAGAGACCAGTCTCCAATTCACTGTTCCAGCCATAAAAATAATCTATTACACAATGTACTTACTCATTTTTTCCAATTTCTCAATCTGCTCTCTTATAGCCTCCGGATCCTTCTTCAAAATACCAACTTCTCGCACCTTCTTCCTTTCCTT
>BCLG01001327.1:63025-73394 GCA_001602295.1 Zoysia matrella | reverse complement strand
TACACACCGACCACCAGCTGCGCATTGCCGCTTCTCTTGACATAGATTGCTGCCTCAGATGGACACCTCTCAAAACCAAGCAACAGCATCGTATCGTGCAGCTTCGCGTTCCAGGCCCTCGGCGCTTGATGCAGCCCATACAGAGCCTTCTTCAGTTTGAACACCTTGTGCTCCTTCCCGGCAATGACAAAACCGGTTGCTGTTCGACGTAAACCTCCTCCTGCATGTCGCCGTTCAAGAACGCCGACTTCACGTCCATATGGTGCACCTCCCATCCCTCGTGTGCCGCGAGAGCGATGAGCAGGCGCACTGAGTCGAGCCTGGCCACCGGTGCGAACACCTCGTCGTAGTCGATGCCGTGTCGCTGTGCGTAGCCCTTCACCACCAGGCGTGCCTTGTGCTTGGACACCGCCCCGCGCTCGTCTCTCTTTACCTTGAACACCCACTTCACGCCGATTGCCTTGCGGCCGGGTGGGAGGTCGGCGAGGCACCATGTGCCATTCTCCTCAATGGACTCCATCTCTTCCACCATCGCCTTTCTCCAACTAGGGCTTCGCTGCGCCTCAGCGAACTAAGCCGGCTCATCAGCGCTCACCGCGTGCAGCTCCTCTGCAGTGAGCGCGCGTGGTGCGAAGCCAGCCTGCCGGACGATGTCGTTGATGGTGCGGTACCGGAGAGGTGCATCTTTGTCGTGGTCGGCATCGAGGTTGTCGTCGGCGACGCTGCTTGGCGAATCGGGCTCCTCCTCGCCACCAGCCATGCCAAGATGTGGTGGCTGCTCTCCCGGCGTTCCTCCTGCAGGTGCCTCAACGGCGTCATCGCCGTCTGGCGCGGCGTGTCCAACAGTGGTGTACTCCACCGTGAACGCGTCGTTGCCACCGCTCGGCTCGCTGTCGTCGCCGCCTGTGCCCCAGTCCCACTGGGCTTGCTCGTCAAACACCACGTCACGCGTCACATGGACGCGCTTCGTGACTAGATCATATGCGCGGTACGCCTTGGAGCCCCGCTCGTAGCCGACGAAGATCATCTTGCGGCCGCGGTCATCAAGCTTCTTCAGATGTGGTGTTGTGTTCCGGACATAGACGATACAACCGAACGTCCTCAGGTGATGCACCGCCGGCTTCTTCCCGTGCCATGCTTCGAATGGCGTCATGCCGTCCACGCTCTTCGTCGGGCACCGATTCAGAATGTACACAGCAGCCACCACCACCTCACCCCAAAACCAGCCGGGAAGTCCCTTCGCTTTGAGCATGCTTCTCGCCGTTGACACCACGGTGCCGTTCCGACGCTCAACGACTCCATTTTGCTGCGGACTGTAAGGCGCCGTGTACTGCCGTCGCACACCTTCGGCAATGCAGTACTCTGTGAACTCTGCTGCAGAGAACTCTCCTCCACGATCCGTCCGAAAAACCTTCAGCTTGACACCAGACTCACCTTCCGCCTGGGCCTGTATCTCCTTGATGGCAGCCGCAGCACGATCCTTTGAAGGAATCGCGGCTACCCACATGTATCTGTTGAGATCGTCGACCAACAACAGGAAGTACTTGTTACCTCTGGGCGTCGCCGGCGTGATCGGTCTGCACAGATCACCGTGCACCAGCTCTAGGCGCTGCTCCACCCGGTACTCCGCCTGCGCCGGGAACGAGGTTCTCCTCTGCTTGCTGGTCTGGCACGCCTCGCATAGCTGGTCGACCTGCCCGATCTCCGGCAGTCCGCGCACCAGCTCCTCCCGCGCCAGCTTCCTCAGCGCCGCCATGTTGATATGGCCAAAGCGCTCATGCCAACGCCACACCACCTCGTCGCCGCGGCCACGCACTGCCAAACAGGTTGGTTGTGCGAGCTTGATGTGGAGCAGATATAGCCGGTTCACCTCGCGCTTCACCTTCACCAGAAGCCTACCGCCGGGCTCCCTGATCGTCATCACGCCGTAGTGGATGTCGATCTTGTAGCCGACCTCGTCGAGTTGCCCGAGGCTCACGATGTTGGTCGTCAGCCGAGGGATGTAGTAGACCCCGGAGAGCGACCGGAGCTCGCCGTTCCTGCAGACGAACACGACGGTCCCCCGGCCCTCGATCCGTGCCACCGAGTCGTCGCCGAAGCGTATGGTGCCGAGCACCGCCGTGTCGAGCTTCATGAACGCCACCCGGGACCCGGACATGTGGTTTGTTGCTCCGGAGTCCAGGACCCAGGTCCCGGCATCGCGCTCCTTCTCATCCTCAAGGTGGGCGAACACCTTCTCCTCCCGGATCTCGATCTGGACAGCAGATTCTGTGGATGCCGCCACGAATCCGCCGCCGTCCTGCTGCTGCTCCACTCCCTGCAGCACCACATCGGCCCGCGAGAGTGGAATCTCCTCTGATGGGGAAGGTGTCGGCGACCTAGTCGGCGATGCGCTTGGGGATTTCGCCGACGGCGTTGTGGATAGAGTTGGGGACAACTTCACAAACAGGAGCGAGGCCTTGTCTTCATCCTGCGTCACGTGGGCCTGCTCCCTTTTGGGCTTCGAGCGGCACTCGCGTGCCCAGTAGCCCAGCTTCCCGCACCACCGGCATTCGTCGCCGGTGGTCTTGTTTGAATTTGATGGCCCACCAGACGAGCTGCCGCGCCCGCGTCCGCGTCCGCATCCGCGCCTGCCTCCTGCTTTGCCCGAGCCGCCGCCTCTTGCGCCGCCGCCGGAGTTGTTCTCCGCCTCGCGCTTCTTCCGCCGCGCATCCCATTCCTCCTCCGTGAGGTACAGTTTCCCTTCGTGCTGCAGCGATGTCGACGCTTCCTCGAACGCCTCCTCCGCCTCCTTCAGCCGCCCTGTGAGATCGGCGACCGACATGGTAGAGATGTCGAGCAGCGTCTTGATAGCGATTGCGATCTGCTTGAAGCGAGGCGACAGGCTGCGCAAGATCTTCGCCACGATTTCAGCTTCCTTCACCTCCGCGTCAAGCGTGGCGAGGTGCGCTGCCATGCCTTCTAGGTGCAGCGCGTAGTCCTCGACGGTCTCACCGTCGTCGACGGTGGCGAGATTGAACTTCCGGCGCAGCTGCTGCGCCGTTGATTTCTTCACGCGATCGTCCCCGACTCTCATGATCGCGATCGCGTCCCACGCCTCCTTGGCCGTCTCCTTCTTGGCGATCGACGGCACCATCTCCGGTGGTACCGCACCGCACAAGGCGTCGAGCGCCATCATCTCCTCTTGCGCATTGGCTCCGCCATCCTCGATGACGCTCCAGAGGGCTCTAGCCTTCAACTTCACCTTCATCAGGAGCGCCCAATCAGAGTAATTGGTCTTGGTGAGAACGGGGTAGCTACTCCCGCTGCCCACCTCACAAATCACCCGTTGGATCACGACGCTCTCCGCCGAGGTGCTGTCGCCGGCCTTCTTCCTCGACATCTTCAGACCTTGGACGAACCTAGCTCCGATGCCAATTGTTAGAACCTCGCCAGAGAAACAACTCTCACGTTGTCGGCGAGATCACGACCACCACGCACAAGAAACTCACGCGAACACAGGGGCACACGGTATTGTTGGTTTGCTGCTGAATTGGTGACCTCTTCGGGGTCTATTCCTTAGCTTATATACACGATTACAAGGCAGCAGATAATAGTCTTCCTGACCGGTGAACAAAGCTAGAGAGACTAAAGAAAGTAAATCACTAAAAAAAAGGCAGGCAAGGATTATTCTCTACAACTACCACCACCACGGCCCGCCGTTTTACGGCGGCGACGGCGCCGGCTCGGAGGACGCCGGGCGCGCGTACCGGCTCGTGTTCCACGAGCGCCACCGCGAACTCGTCGTCGACTCGTACCTCCTTCACGTGTGCCGTGAGGGCCGCGCCATCATGGTCGCGAACCGCCGCCGGAAGCTCTACACCAACTGCGGCGACCGGTGCAGCCTCGCGCGCCTTTCATAATTTCATTGTTTCTCCCTGCACCATCATAAAAAAAGGGTGTTCTTGGTTGCAGGTACCGGAAGTCGCTGTGGAGCCACGTCGTGTTCGAGCACCCGTCGACGTTCGACGCGCTGGCGATGGACCCTACGAAGAAGCGGGAGATGATGGAGGACCTCAACGCGTTCCGGAACGGGAAGGTCTACTACGCGCGGATCGGCAAGGCGTGGAAGCGCGGGTACCTCCTCTACGGAGCATGATCGCGTCCATGGCCAACGGATCTATATCCTCTGCTGTTGAAGCTTCCATGCTGTAGCACGCATACAGTAATCTGTGAGGCGGTGAATAGTATTTGTTCGTAGTACTGTAGCAAAGCATTGTAGAAACAGTTCAAAGAATACTGTTCACCGTTAATGTACTTTTATTTTACTGTTTACTGGTACTGTAGCATTTAATTTGAGCCGTCCGTTTTAAATCCGATAAATTTGAGCATATATATAAATTCTCGCTACAGTAGCTGTCAACCTCGACTACGACATCTACGACGTGGACCTCCGGCGCATGTTCATCGAGACCAAGGCCAAGTCGATCATCGTGATCGAGGACATCGACTGCTCGCTCAACCTGAGCCTGACCAGCACGCGCTCCAAGAAGAAGCCGCCGGCCAGCACCACCGGTGACGCATTGGCAGAGGAATCAGAACCCTCCCCGAAGCCGCCGCTGAAGGCCGGCAAGGAGCAGCACCCCGCGACGGACCCGACCGCGAGCAAGGTGACGCTGTCCGGTCTGCTCAACTTCATCGACGATCTCTGGTCCACGTGGAGCGGCTGGACCCGGCCCTGGTCCGGCGCGGCCGCATGGACAAGCACATCGAGATGTCGTACTGCTGCTTCGAGGCGTTCAAGTTCCTCACCCAGAACTACCTCGCCGTCGACGCGCACCCGCTGTTCGACAGCGTGAATACCCTGCTGCAGGAGGTCGACATCACGCCCGCGGACGTCGCCGAGCTGCTCACGCCGAAGCGCGCCGCCGACGACGCCGACTCGTGCCTCGCTGAACTCGTGGCCGCGCTGGAGAAGAAGACCAGGGAGATGAAGAAACCGGCCGTGAACCTGGCCCACGAGGAGCAGGAGGTGGTGGAGGATGAGTAGAGCTCAGCTCGCGAATAATCTGCGATTCAACTTCAAGGACTTTTAACAATGTAATATTCTAGTTTAGTTGCTTCTTTTGCTAGTAGATCTGCTATCCATGCTGGAGTTTCATTTGCTGGGTAGGTAATCAGAGTCATCTTCCAACATTAACCATGTTTGATTGGATCTTCCGCTGGGAACTGTGAGTGTGATCCACGTTGTAACTGCATTGGCATCTCGGTCTGTCCAATGCAGTTCCCAGAATTCTGCAGTTGTTTCTGAACTACTGCAGAATCTGCTTTCTGCAGCGACGGCAATGTGCTCTCTGCTCTGCGGCAGCAGCAGCGGCCGGAGATTTGCAGCTCCGACGAACGGTGAGTTCGTTGCCACGTACTACCCCGTGGAAGCACGGCTGTGCTGATGTGCGTCGCCACTGGCTGGCCAGCAGGCTCAGGACTCACTGACGAACAGCACGCTCCGCTCTGCTCCAATGGCAGGGAAGAGGGTTGAGACGTGGGAGTCGCGTGGCTTCGACCAGTGCTAACGCAAAGCTGGTCCTCTCCGCCTGAGCTCTCGCGTGGTGAGGGAGGAGAACGCAGCGAGGATCACAACGAGATCTTCTTTCTTCATCAATCATCGTACAGAGTTATAAGCAGGGTTTTGGACACCGGTCAAAACTGACTGCTTTTCGCTGTCTGGTTCGGTTTGGTTTAGTTAACTGACTTAAAAAAATGAATTTAGCACTGTAACAAAACCGAGCCGATCAGTTTTTGGCCAAGCAAAAAATCGGACCACGACCGGTTTTCAAAACCCTAGTTATAAGGTGCTTGTGAATCTATGCATTCTAAATAGAGTAAATTTCACAAAACTACAGGTATTTTACCTATATTATTATAAAACAACAGATTTAAGCCATATGTTCGTAAAACAATAGATTTGCTGCAGTAATTTCAGCAATATATGTATATAATTTATAGTTTTGTAATAAATTAAACATAAAATTAGTAGTTTTATAATAATTTAGATACAAAATCTGTAGTTTGTGATAAATTAGATACAAAATCTGTATCTTTATGCAAGTATGACTTAAATTTGTAGCTTTATGATAATACTGACAAAATATACGTAGTTTTATAAAATTTACTCTTCCAAATATGATAGAATTATTAATGAATATCATTCTATCTATGTTTTTGGGTATTTAAATTTACAGAATGTTCTATGAATATGTGACTACTTGGAGTAGCCCTATGATGGAGACAATGATATGTCCAATGGGGGTCCGGGCCAAGAGGAAGCTCCTGCAACGCCTAACGGCATGGGAGATATGGCCCATGGTCAAGGGGTGCGGGGCCATCATGGAAACAACACCGAGTCTGAATCCCAGAAAGGATGCTTTGCTTGCTCGTCGGAGGAACTCGGATTTCCCATATACTCCTCATCGTTCGCTTTTAAATTCAAATATATGTTGATATAATTTAATTTATTATTAAAGTTATTTAAATTACAACTTAAAATTTTACACATTTAAGTAAATTTTTTGAATAAAACGAATGGTCAAAATTGAATTTAAAAATCAACGACGACATCAATTAAACAACGGAGGGAGTACTTGCAATCAGGCTACTTTGAGTAGCTGCAATGTGTTTGCTGCTGTCCTGGCTGGTCCCACCCTCTTTTGTGCCATATGACATGCAGGCAAAATGTCAAATTATCGAAGTACAACGATTAGGTTCCGTTTGAAACGCAGGAATTTCAAAAGAATATCACTTGAATTTCACAGAAATCAGTTTCAATCTCACAGAAAAAAAAGTAAAAAGAGAAAAGTTTCCTTCGTTCCAAACGGTGCCTTAGAGGTTAAAAAAAAACATATCCCTCACCTTGAGGTAAGACTGGAATGAACAGTATTTTGTTGTAAAAGAAGCTTTAATCAATGAGTTACTGTTAGTTTGCGTATCCACATTCCACAACAACTCCTTGCTTTAAAAATAAAGCCAGGAACCCCGATGATTGTGGTTTTAGAACTTAATTTGCTGTTAGATTACATCTAAATGTTGCGATGCATTCACTCTCGACAGTTTTTTTTTTTGTTGACGGTGGCATGTGGGCTTTGCAGGTGACCGTACTTGGAAAGGCTATAATCCTTGCTTGCTAGGGGGTCTAACATCATTAGGATCAAAATCTGAGAGGCGTTTTAAAGTAGACCAAGTGAGAGCCTTTTTAAGGTAGACCAAGTACCATTTGTTCACCTTTAAAGAGAGAGAGAAACAAATTTGATCTTGGCTATTGATTTAAGAAAAAAATTAATATCATTTGACAACACATCTCTGATTACCGTCACCAATCAAAACTAACTGATTACTTTCTCAATTTTCTCAATTGAAGTGATAAAATAATTAATAATTATTAGATAATTTTTACCTTATAAGATATAAAAGAACAATTTGTCTCGAGATTAATGCAAATGGATTACCGTCACCAATCAAAATCTGCCAAATATGATGCCTATGTGATCTGAATTATGCTGATTAGGCATGCACTAAAACTAAAAACAAAACTCCAGTATTCATTTACTAATTGAGATAAAGTTGTTGGTAATTGATGGCTGAGAATTTTCAGTACTCAATCACAGACGAGATAAGATCCCTTAGGATAAATGGACTTGTATTGTCAAAGGGATGCAGCAGATAGAATACAGGACAATATGAACTTTCAGTCTAAACCCTGTAAAGTTATATTCTCATTATACCAATCAGCTTAACTTTTTTTATCGGCTTCTCGATCGGTTTCAACTTTTTCTTTTTTTTAAGAGAGAAGTCAAAGGTGAAGCAAGAGCCCACGAAAATACGGCTTCTCTGTGGGTTTTTCGCCCACAAGATATTTTTTTTATTAACTACTCTTATAAGATAGGAGAGAAAAAAAGCTATTCTATCAAATATTTTTTAAAGAGCTAAAGTATAAGTTATAAAAACTTTTTTTTAAAAAAAGTCAGAGCCATAGCTCTTTTTTAAAGCCAAAGCCCTACCAAGAGCGCCTAAAATCAATTCATGGATCTCTAGCTCGAGAGTAATAGTGAATCGACTGAGTAGGCAACAGAACAGTCAACACTCCCCTACTCATCGCCTGTCCTCGCTGTCGGCCTCGTCAGCCGCCTCCTTTCCGTTTCCTTTCTCCTTCGCTAGCTTCTCCGCCTTGGCCTTCTCCAGAGCCTCCACCAGCGTAGCGAGGCACGAGTCGGCGTCCTCGCCCGGGGCCTTGGGCGTCAGGTTCTCGGCGACGTCGGCTGGGGTCACGTCCACCTCCCGGAGCAGCGTCTCCACGGCGCCGAACAGGCGGTGGGAGTCCACGTCGTGGTAGACCTTGGCGAGGAACTTGAACGCCTCGAATCAGCAGTAGGACATCTTGATGTGCTTGTCCATGCGGCCGCGCCGGATCAGCGCCGGGTCCAGCTCCTCGACGTGGTTGGTGGTGAACACGATGATGCGCTCGCCACCGCACGCCGACCACAGCCCGTCGATGAAATTGAGCACGCCGGAGAGCGTCACCTTGCTGCTGTTCTCGTCGTCGTCCTTCTTGTCGCCGTCCTTGTTCTGTCCGTCGCCTGCGGAGGAAGAGGAGGAGGATTCGTTGGCCTTGGCCTTCTTCTTCTTCTTGCGCTTGCCGGTGAGGTCGAGCGAGCAGTCGATATCCTCGACGACGATGATGGACTTGCTGGTGGTCTCGATGAAGAGCTTGCGCAGGTCAGTGTTGGTGCGCACGGACGTGAGCTCGATGTCGTATTCGAGGTAGTTGGCCAGGGCGGCGATCAGGGTGGACTTGCCGGTGCCCGGCGGGCCGTAGAGCAGGTACCCGCGCTTCCACGCCTTGCCGACGCGCGCGTAGTAGTCCTTCCCTTTCCGGAACGCGTCGAGGTCGTCCATGACCTCCTTCTTCTTGGCCGGGTCCATGGCCAGCGTCGCGAACGTCTTGGGGTGCTCGAACACGACGTGGCTCCACACGCTATCGCAGTAGAAGCTGGCGCACGCAAATCAGCAACACAGATCAGCAAAAGCTTCTAGTAGGAGCCAAAAAAAAAAAGACCCGTTACTTAGTTACCCGTCGGAGTCCCAGCTGTCGCCGGAGATATTGGTGAAGAGCTTGCGCTGGCGGTTCTGGACCACGACGTTGCGTCCCTCACGACGGACGTGGAGCAGGTTAACACTCCGAGTTTTTGAATAAGAAGTCATTTTGTTCAAATTCAAAATCACGAAAACCGAGCTAAAAAAGGATTTAAATTAATTTCATTTAGTTGCATTTAAGTTTGAAATTAAAAATGTGAGTTCAAAATTTTCAATGAAATGTGGTGAAACAAAATTCTCTCTTGAAACCTTTTACAACAATTTGAATTTTAGAAGTTTTCGTAAAAATTTTAATTGAGGTTTAAAGGTTTTACATAAATTATTTCGCTCCAAAGACTGCCTGTCTTTAAAATTCAATATAATTTTATTTATTTCGATTTTGAGTTTGGTCCCAAAATAAAAGTTGTTCCTTTTGAAAGGTTCTAACAGACTACAAAATTTCAAAATTTTTAGAGCTCGGGAAGTCGTGCTTTTGGATTAAAAACAGAAAGCAGCGCAGGAATTCAGAAAAATCGGGAAAAAGAAAAAGGACGCGGACCGCCTGTCAGCGACTCCACCACCTTCCTCCTCCTCCTCCTGTCGTTCGCGGCCACCACATAGGCCAGCTGCCGTGCGCGCCTTTTTCTCCGCCCTGCATGCTCGCCACGAAGCAGAGACGTGTCCCCGAGTTGGCGCAAGTAGTACCCCTCCGACCGAGCTCCTTCCTCCTCCCTCATTCTCTCTTCCACCTCCGGCCGCCTTCGCTCTCGTCGACGCCACCTCGGAGCACTCTGGCCAAGCCGTCTCCAGCTCCGATCCTCGACAGAGAACTGTGCCAGCGTACCCTCCAGCTCTCCCACACCTTAGCCCACCTCCTCTTCCAATGCACGCGCCGGATTTCGATGTTTTCCCAAATATCGAGCTTGGAGCTACAAGCTGGACTCCGGCCAAATCCTCAAGCTCAGGCGATTTCCCTTCAATTGCTTCTGGTTCCAAGCTTCTTCCTTACTATTGCATTTCCTGGGACAAGAATCAATCGATTTCGTAGCCGTTGGTGCCGATAATAGAGCTCCCCATGACACCATTCGTCGGAACCCACGCCACCTTGCCGTGAACAGTCCATCTCCAACCATCTTCGTCGACGACAACCTCGACGCCAACCTTCTCCATCCCGCAGTGAAGCTCTCAGTGCTTAAGAAGTTGTTTCTCATCATCGGTACCGCCTCCGCCACCTTGCCGGAGCATGCTCAGGACCACCTCTCCG
>BCLG01001327.1:33835-62894 GCA_001602295.1 Zoysia matrella | reverse complement strand
CGGCCGCTCCGCGCGCCGCGCGCCTAGGACAGAGCCGAGCTCCCGCGCGCCTGGGCCGTGCAGCCCACGGATCCGGCCTGCTCCAAGCAGGCCAAAGACTTGCGGCCTGCCCTGATGGGCCCATCGTGGCTCGGCCCACCCGGCTGAAAATTTTTATATTGGGAAATAATTTCTTAGATTACCAGAAATCAGTTTCAAACTTCTAAAATTCGTAAAAACTTCATTATAGCTCGGAAAATTATGAAATAAATTTTGTAAGGATCCTCTCAACTAGAAGTATATTCTGACGCTAACTATTTTTCATTTCATGCATAAAATTAATTTATATAATTCAGATTATATAATAATTTGTTAATGCATTATCAATATTCCTTGGCATGATAAAAACTTGAAAAATTTATTTTTCTTTTCTTTAGTCAAACTCTCTGTTTTAGAATAGTTCCATATTTTATTTTCTTCAAAATAACTTTTTATAAATGATTCATCTTGCTTAAATTGTATTTAATCTATTACAAATTTCTTTAATTTCAATAAATCTTGAAATTTTCTACTCTTCTGTTTCTTTAGTTGAATTTTATGTTTTAGAAAATTTTTGTATTTAATTTCATCACAAATAGTTTTAAAATGATTTATTGAGTTCAAATGGTATTTAAATCCCTATAATTTTATTTGATTGTAACAAATTCCAAAAATTTCTCAAAAATTCAACTACAACCTTTCTGATTTTATGAATAGTAAATTATACTTTATGTTTTTGAAAACCATTTTAAAGAAGTTTTATAACTAAAATTGTGTCTTTTGAAAATAAAAGGTTGTCTTCGCATGTGATTTTATTTAAAGTTAAACCTCATTATAATCCCTTTCTTTACATATCATTCATGTTAGGACCCAACCCATCCGAAGAGGAGCGTGGAGTCGTTCCTTTGGTAAAGGAACTAACTGTGATTAAAGCCCAGGCAAGCTTCGGTACATTAACCATGTTTTAAATTTTTATTTTATCACTATGTATTGTATAGATAATGTACTGTGTATTAAGTTGTAGGAGTTGTTTGGAACCTTAGAATGCATGATAGTACCAATTACCCACATTGAGTATATATTGGTACAGGTAACTCGATGTAAAGCTAGGCTATGAGTTCTAATCGACGGTAGAAGTCGAGTGAACGAGAAACCTCACTCGTGAGATTATAGGTTAGACTTTATCCCACACTTGAATAAACCTGAGACCGGGCGGAGATAGAGTATATGAGGGATTGAGAAGGCTGGGCCTTCGCGGGGGTAGCCCCGTCTGTGTCGGTTAAGGACCGATTCGAGTGTGGACCTGTTGAGTAAGTTTAAACAGTACAGAATGCATATTGGGGACATGGGACCCAAAAAACTGACGTAGCTCGATACCGTAGTGGTTGGACGTAACCCTACCTCTCTTTCGGTGGGGAGTAGAGAAAAGCCTTGGATCTAACAATAAATGCACCCGGCGCGGTGATTGCATGGAGGACCATGTGCTTGAGAGAGGTGCGCGTCGGACCGACTTTATGGTATTGCTGTGAAAGGTGGCCACGTGCGGCTTCTGGGAAACACGTACGTGTCGTGTACTTCGGGTTTTTTCCAGCTGGTTTAAATCGATTATAATCGCTGCCCCCTCACAGTAACGAGTACCACTTGTTCACTGCATCATGTCGTAGTAATAATATATTCTCTCTGTTCCCAAATAATTGCCAGTTCCACCAAAACACTTCCGTTCACATCTCTATCACTTTTCACTGCACATTCTCTTCTCCAAATGCACCCTTTCTTATTTCAAATGACAATTAATTGGGAACAAAGGCAGTACGTAAACCTAATCAATAATATAAAATGTTTGTTTACTTCATAGTCAATTGCTTGGTAACCATGCTTGATATAGTTATAGAGCAAACTAAATTTACCTTCTGTGAACTTAATCTACCGCTAAAAATTTAATATAAGGATTCACTATGCTAGCGCTTGTTTCGCAAATGGCCATCACATATGAGTCAGCCTCATCATATCCTTTGAGTCGGCTGTAGTTAGCCATGTTGACGGGTAAGACTTGCTGAGCATTTGAATGCTCAGGGCTTGGCTCTCTGTGGTTTTGTGTGTAGGTGGTCTCTCTCTCCCTCCTTTGAACTAACTGACAGAAGCAACCTCGAAGGTAGCTATGTCCATTGGAAGCCCTGCTCGCCGCTGCTGTTTGTGTGCTGCTAGAGGATGCATCGTATGGGCTCGATGTCATCTTATGCATAGTCTGCAGAAGATCATAGTTTAATTTAGGTTTTTGCTTCCGCGCTTTTAAAAATCTTTGTTTTATGAACTTAAGCAACAGTTTGTAGTATATTTTATCGTGCTTGAATTGTACTGTTAGTGTAACACTTCGTGTTTACGAACGATGACGCGTTCCATTCGAAGTTTAGATTCCCGAAAATCTGAGCTCGAAAGAAAATAAACCCAATATCAAGTTTTGCCCAAATCTAATTGGAAATTCAAAATGTGAGTTCAAAATTTTCAAGGAAATATTGTGAAACAAAAATCTTTCTTGAAATTTCTTGCAACCACTTGAATTTTAGAAGTTTTTGGAAAATTTTAATTTGAGGTTTAAAAGCCCAAATAATTTATTTTTCTTCTAAAAAAACTAACCTGTCTTCAAAATTAAATATCATTTTATTTATTTCGATTTGCAACTTATGCCCAAAATAAAAGTTGCTCCTTTTCAAAATATATACCAGCCTACCAAATTTCAGAATTTTTGGAGCACGAAAAGGGTTCATTTCGGGTCAAAAACAGAAGGGTACACTGAAAATCCGGGAAAAATTCGGAAAAATTGGAAAACACCGCGGGACCCACCTGTCAGCCTAACCATCTTTCTTTCTTCCTCCTCTCCAACCATGCGCGTCCAGCGCCGCATGTCCACGCGCCCTCATCTCGCACCTCGCTCTCTGCATGCGCTCCACGGAGCTAAAGACGTGTCCGGCCGCGTCCACGACATCCTCCCCGTGTCCACGCTCCCCTCGGCCTCCAATTCTCTCACGCTCTCTCACACTCTCTCGCTTTCCCAGCCGAACGCCGCCGCTTGCGAGGAACGGCGCAACCGAGCTCGCCCCCACCCTTCCCCGCGGTCAAGCGGCTGCTTCCGCCCTCTCTAAAGCCTCCAAGCATCACACTCTCCTCTCTCGTGGACAAAAATCGACCGGATTTTGCGTTTTCCCAAAAATTCGGCCGCCATCGCTCATCGCCGCTCTTCACTGAAACCCGGTGAGCTCCGAGCGAAAATCCGTCGATTCTTTTTGATCCTACCCTCATCACTGCCTCACACACTTCCAGGGTCCAAGATTGGCGCAAACCGCGGCACATTTTGACGGTGTTCCGAGCTTCTTCAAGCACCGTTCGTCGGAACCGTACAGGTCGCCGTGGACACCCCTCTCCAGCCCGTTTCGTCGATGACAACCTCGCCGCCGACCTTCCACGCCCCTCCGTGCAGCTGTAGGGCTTCACGGCTTTGAGTTTTGTCGCCCCTAGTGCCGGTGCGACCTCGCTGAATCTCCTCGGGAGTCGCTGCACACCGACAGCCCACTCCGGTTAGAACACCTCCCCATGAACCTCCCCATCGGACTCGCGGAACCATGAGGATCGCTCCTGTATTTTTATCGGCATTTTTCGTGGCCTTTTTGGCCCTCCCCGCGAAGCTCGTCGGAGAGCTTGGCCGCGGCATGAACGTCGGCCGGCAGCTCTCTCGAGCAGGGCGGCGGGATCCCGTGCGGCCTCCGTTTCCAGCGCGCTTTCTTGCGGCTGCGCTCACAGATTGACACGTGGCGCCCGGATTCGAATACTCGCGGATTTTTTCAATTTTCAATTGCACAGAAATTCGTAAAAACTTGCAAAAATTATAAAAAATGCATATGAACTCCAAAAATTATAAATAATATACCGTTGGAATCCTCTCATCATGCAAAATATTTTAGAACTTTCAAAATCGTATTTTCAGCATCACTTTATTTTTAATTAAATAAAGTGCATCATACATTAATTCATACATCCATGTTTCATCCATATTAAAAATGTGAAAAATGCATAATTATGTTTCACTGACTAATATATGTCATCTGAAAATTACTTAGAATTTATACACTTTTATATATAATTTATTTATTACTCTTAGATATGAATTAATTCATTAGAAATTCATAATAATGCGCTAAATTATTAAATTGGTCCAAAAATTAGTATATAGCTATATTAGTATTATGAACAACAAAAATTTGTGGTTTATGCCTTCAAGAACCATATTGAGAAAATTTAGAAGTAATTTTCCTTATTATAAACCACTTAGTATAATATAGGAATTCATTGTAGAAACATTTTCATATAAATTCCAGCAACACCTTGGTCTAATAAAATTCTTTCCGTGAAATCATCATCATATTCTTCTTGTCATATCATCGCATATTCCTCCTTGTCACATTCATTCATGAGCATATCATCGCATGTGAGCATCTTTGTCACATGTGATGACAAGTAAAATATTAGATGTCTTTAGATGCATAACTAATCGCTTCGCATATCATTTCACGCATTTAGGAAACGTCGCGGAAGACCAAGATCTAGCACTGATCACTCTAGACTCGTCCGTCGCTGAAGACCTTCCTCTTCTTTGTGCTAACTCTCAGCAAACCGAAGGCAAGCCCCGGTGCATTAACCTTGTTTTGAACTGTTGCTTTATCACTATGTATTATTTAGCCTTTGTACTGTGCATTAAGTGTAGGAGTTGTTTGGAACCCTAGAATGCATGATAGTGCCAATTACCCCTATTGAGTATATATTGGTACAGATAACTCAATGTAGAGCTAGGCTATGAGTTCTAATCAACGGTAAAAGTCGAGTGAATGAGAAACCTCACTCGCAAGATTGTAGGTTTGATTTTATCTCACACTTAAATAAACTTGAGACCAGGCGGGGATAAAGTATAGGAGGGTTTGAGAAGGCTGGGCCTTCGCGGTGGTAGCCCCGTCTGTTTCGGTTAAAGACCGATTCGAGTGTGGCCCTGTTGAGCAAGTTTGAGCTGTACCGAAGGCATACTGGGGACATGGGACCCAGAAAACTGATGTAGCTCGATACCGTAGTGGTTGGACGTAACCCTACCTCTCCTTCGGCGAAGAGTAGAGAAAAGCCTTAGATCTAACTATGGATGCATCCGACGCGGTGATCGCATGGAGGATCATGTGCTTGGGAGAGGTGCGCGTCGGACTGACCCTATGGTATTGTTGTGAAAGTTTGCCACGTGCGGCTTCTGAGAAGCGCATACGTGTCGTGTACTTCGGGTTTTTTCCAGCTGGTGTAAATCGGTTATAATCGCTGCCCCTCACAGTAACGAGCACCGCTTGTTCGCTGTGTCATGTCGTAGTAATAACTGAACTTAATTGATGCTATGCATTGTTTGCTTAGTTTATAAGAAATTGCTTGGTAACCATGTCTACTATAGTTTCTAATGCAAATTAAACTTACATTTCGTGAACTTAACTTATCGCTAAAAGTTGAAAGTAAAGATCCACGGTTAGCGCTATGTTTTATGCAAATGGCCATCTCTGTGAGTCAACCCCTCATGCTTAGGAGTCGGTTGTAGTTGGCCAATTTTTACGGGTAAGTCTTGCTGAGTAATTAGTACTCACGGTTTGTTGTTTCCCTTTTTGTTGTGTGTAGCTTTTTCTGCAGGTAGCTGGTGTAGCTGTTGCGGCCAAAGAGTGTGGGAAGGTGAGACTCCTGCGAACTGGTCGTGTGAACCGGTTCCCTCCTCACCGAACTCCGGTCGCAAGGAGTGAAGCATGTCTTATGGCAAGATATGTTTCATAGCAAGAAACCGTCTTATCTTTTTCGTATCACTTTCGCTATGTTTTAAACTCTGTTTCAAACCTATCTCTCCTAAGACTACTTAAACTTTAATGTAAAACTTTAACCGGTTTTCTATTTTATATTATTACTCGTATTGTACTATTTGGGTATTGTTGATCAATATCACCCAAGATCGATCCTAGGCGAGCCGTCTAGTGTTTTGGAGCAGTTCTGCCACAAATGGCTCAAGAGAAGAGGAAGGTGGTTCGGCAAATCTATCGCGTCAAAAAGGACGGTCGTAAGGACAAAAGTTCAGATGGAAGTTCAAGTGAAGAAAAGCCGATTCGTGCTTTGAAAACTTCGGCTATTAATGGCAAAACGTTGAAGCAACCAAGCGTTGATATTCTTGATGTCAAATCTGAACCAAAGAAGTTAAAGGCGTCCAAAAGCAAATTAAAGTTGCCAATTCCCAAGACAAAGGCACAACCGAGAGGTCCACTCGGTTTCTCAAATTGACAAATAAAAAATTTGCAAAAACTTAGTGCGAAAGAGTTGAAAAAGAAGGGCATGGATTCTCAAAGAAAGGTTGCAAGAACATGACAATAGTGATAGTCATGTGATGGGCACAAGGAAGATAATGAAAAATAAGAAGACAAAGAAGCCATTAAGGTATGTACCCAATCATCAAAACTATTGGTCATTGCTTTGTCATGATTCATTGTGCATGTCACAAATGCATATGTATCGTAGTCATCCTCATGCTATTTGTTCTCATCCTTCTTAGATTATTTACTTTAATCTTTAGGCACCTAAATACTATGCATACCATGAAGGGCTATTTTTAAATGACCGTACCATTACTTGAATTGCTTTGGGTGCAAAGACCGAAATAACTACATGTATAACACTTTTACTCGTTCTTAGAGTTTATTTCGGTTGTATAACTCATGTGAAGGATATATCATTGTGCTCATATCGGTAAATCCCTAGATGCTAAGTCTTATATCATGAATTCGACATTGTTAGACATTTATGCAGCCAATGATTTTTGCTATATATTTGGGATAGCAAGTATCCGGTTATAATATCAATAGAACATAATTGTAATGACCGATACTTGGAGTTACCGATGTTGAGATAATTTGGCTGTCATTGTTCTAAAAACTTGGTAAAACCAAATTAGAGTATTTGAGTCTTTTTAGTCATTGCCTATGTAATTCTAGATCAATATTTCAAAGGAAGTTTAAAGTTCGGCATATAAGCGAGCTTTTAAGTTTTATTGCCGAACATTGAAGAATTTAATGAGCGTGCTTAAATGCAAAACGACATAGTTTTGACATGGGTAGAAGAGTATGAGACTTCAATAGCTGATGAGTTGTAACCGATCATCGTTGAGCTACTAATAACTTCAACACTCGGGGGCCAAAGCCGCTAAGTGAAATATAAAGAAGAAGATGATACAATAGAAGTATTTGTCGTGCTTGTCAGATATGTAGTGAAATGCTTAGTTCCATTCGGTCAAGAATATGAATGTTATCTTGTGAGAAAACAAGGTCAATGAATGATTTGTTTATCACTTTTGACAAAATCTGCTGTCGTCGGAGTGTCCGGTATAATGTCGGAGTGTCCAACAAGCTTTCTCGGGTTTGGAGCATTTTGTTCACCGGACTGTCCGACAAGCCCTTTCGAGTTCAGGTACTTTGTACACCGGACTGTCCGGTGCAGAACCGGAATGTTCGGTGATCGAAGAATCCGGTATAATGCCAGAGGATCCGGCAAGCCCTCTCGAGTTCAGGTGCTTTGCACATTGGGCTGTCCGATGCAGGACCAAAATGTCTGGTGACTGGAGTATCCGGTATAATGCCGGAATATCCAGCAAGCCCTCTCGGGTTCAAGTGCTTTGCACACCGGACTGTCCGGTACATGACCGGAATATCCGGCGACCGGAGTGTCTGGTGATTTGCCGGACTACTGGCAAGCCCTCTCAGGTTCGGGAGTTTTGCGCACCGGACCATCCGGCGTAATGCCAGATTAAAGATTGAACTTCAACGTTCAAAAAGCCAAAATATTTAGTTAATACGATCTAACACATTGCTACAATTGACAGAATATTATTTCGGCTACTTGATTGGTTTTTGTTAGATATATCGGCTCTAAATAACCGATATCTTATTTATCATCATACTTAAGCAATTTTGGGCAACAAGAATATTTTTTGACATGCTAGCTTTGCTAAAAAACAGGGGCATGTGTTGACATCCAAAATTTGCATCTTGAGAAGACCGAAACTTCT
The DNA here is from genome assembly GCA_001602295.1 of Zoysia matrella. NCBI lineage: Eukaryota > Viridiplantae > Streptophyta > Magnoliopsida > Poales > Poaceae > Zoysia > Zoysia matrella. The sequence continues at coordinate 54,763 of BCLG01001327.1, read as the reverse complement.
GGTCTACTAAATCGGACGCTCCGATTTAGTAGACCAAATATGGTAAAAAATACCTAAATTCCATCTGATAATGATTATTTAGCAAGAATTATTTTTTAACATGTTTTTCAAGACGTAAAAGGTATTTTCGAAGAATTTGGCTAAATTTTATTAAGAAAGAAAGATGTGCTTAATAAGACATGAAGAGGAAGCCAAATCCATGATTTGAAGGCTCCATGGCGTAGCCCTCGCCGAGACGATTGAAACAGGTGTATGTCTCGCCTAATTTGGAAACCGGACGAGCAAATTACGGACTTAACAAAAAAAAAGTTCAAGTCGCCACTGGAGTGTCCGATGAAGTGTCGAAGTATTCGGTACCAAAGTGTCCGGTACAGTACCGGATTGTTCGGTAAGCCTTCTTTGGACGCGAGATTTTGCCTATCAGAATCTCCGGCAATGTGCTGGAATGTCCGGTAATGAAGTCTGTTTTTTTTTAGTTTTTATAACAAATCGAAGCTAATTTATTTTCTAATCAAGGTGATCCGTGGCTCCACGAGCTAAGACCACCCTACCTCTATATAAAGAGGACTAAGGTCGATTGAGAAGATAACCCGATCAATTCTACCAATTGTCCCTTTACGTTTTACCTCTCCAAACTCTAATCCTTTTATAAACCTCATATGCTGTTCATCCACCGATCTCTACGGTCATAGATGACGTTTTAGGGCTGGCTGGCCGACCTAAGGCACGTTCGGCGACGCTCACGCCCAGATGGGGTCTCTCTTGGGCAGGAGATTCAACGGTCTTTGCTAGTTTACTTGTAAACTAGTCGTTCTTCACCACGAAAGCGCATTGTCTATCATTTTGCAGATTTGCTCGTAAACTTAGCCGCCCTTCATAGAGAAAATGTGATACTTATCTTTCTCCGAATCGATCGAAAGCGACCTCGTCGATCTGATCCGTTGCGACCAGCATGACACTCTCGGTGCGTTGATTCGAATCTTTTCGGCGTCAACACGAGTCCTCTCCCGCTTTTAGTTAGGTCTGTGCGAAAGATGATGGGATGCGAGCACGCAGGCTTACATGGACTTTTTTTAATTAAATTATACCTGTATTAATATGTAAGGAGAACATACAGATTCGTGAATGAACACAGGGACGAAGAAAAAAGATACAGAGAGACTAGCTGCGCCAACCAACTAGTAGCACAGAAGACCGTAGAAACAACAAAGAACAAGACCAGGTCCATAGCTCCTGTGCTTGCCGAAGCTGCTAGACTCCGCCGGCCATCAACACCGAAGTGGCATCAAGAGTCGCGAGATCCAGCAACACCATGTCCAGATCAGGAAGAGTCCCATCGCACCAAGGCTTTGATGTCGCAGAAGACACTCATCTCTGAGGACGGGGTGAAGCCATCGCTGAGCAACCGTCGACCAAGGACGCGACCAGACTCTCCTGACTTTGGATCTGGGCTCTCCAACGATGCCGAATGACGCCGAGGGAACGTCGAGCTCCATCCAACCACCTTCCTGCCACGATCCCCACACCTTCCTCTGCATCCTTCAAGCAAAAGGCATGCAGCAACACCACCTCACCGAGGCGAGGGACCGCCAGCCGGCCACTCCTGTACATACGTATCGCGGCACATACGTTGTCTCAGGTGGAAGTGGAAGACCTTTTTCCGTGGCAGCCGTGGTTTTGGTCGAGATTTTGTCGGTCAGAAAGCTAACGAGTCAGCTCAGACCTCCGACCCGACGTGACCTGTCTCCGTAACAGAAGCCTGGCTGTTCTGGTGTTCGGAGAGGAACGCTTTGTGCCATAGCAGTACTTTCCTAAATCAGCATGTATTTAGTAATCGTGCAACCATCAGGGAAAAAAGGGTGATTGTGATGCGCACTTCTGCTAGTCTAATTCTGTAAAAGCTGCTCTAACAACTTTATAAAGGTCAAGCGATACTGTAATCCCGGTATGCAACATTAGAAACACGATAAAAGATCTTAAAATTCCCCAGGCCATTAAGCTTCAATCTGTCGCCCACTATCAGTAGCGCGTTACATTAAGACACGGCATCCAGAAATGGTTCACTTTGCGTGGCAAGAGGTGATGCCAACCGAAAGCTGGAGCTCATATATACGTACACTAGCTAGGAGCAGCTCCAATGAAGCTCTTATTATTGTGAGAAATGAATGGAAAATCCACATCCCTCTCGTCTATCTTGGTTTCTCAAAATTGTATGTGGCGTGAACGTGGAGCTCGACAAATGTACAAGCTATTGCACAATCAGCGGTTAATGTGAAGCCACCAGCACCCAACCAATTCCTTATTCTCTATGTTCACCTATGCGCGCCTCCGGTTCTAAACAAAGCCAAGAAATCAGTAGAAGTCCACCACTAATCTTCAGTACACATGTAAGAATTGGCCTTGACAACCGGCCGGTGGTGATAGTGGATCGACGATCAGCACGCACTAATCTTCAGTACACATGTAAGAATGGCAATGTTGGATGTGCAAGCTAGCTAGCTTAGCTGCTCCAAAGCTGCAGGTGCCCGTGGGCGGCTATAGCCAAAGCAGCAAGCAGCTTAGTTGGTGTTGCCAAAGGAGGCAGGAGTTGCCCTGCCCGCCCGCCCCGTGTTCATCTTTAAGGATTAATTTGATATATGTTATTAATTATTTTAAAAAAAATTCAGATTCGGTTAACGTATCATCTTTACACCCTCTTTTACAAGTGATATGGCAGTGTTATATTTTCAAACTCAAAAATTATAATGACATATATTTAACCGGCCCTACCTTTAATTAACCAGATCCAATGGATAAAAAGGCACCATTCCGTTGGTCGTTAAACTGATGGTCACGTACGTGATGAAGCATGAAATGAAGCATTTACATAGATGACTATTGAGCTACGTATGCACTAACTAGTTATACTTAAAAATTTAAATTGATGAAAAAATAAGCAATTCACTTATACTTTAATAATAACAAAACACGCACACACAAAAACTGGCGTGGAAAGCCGGCGCCTTTTAACTCTTGGCAGGCAAGTAGATTGGGCGGCTCTGACGCGTTCTTCGTCAGTGAAAGCGAAGACGGGTTTGATCTGTTGTTGTCAAATGCTCCAGAGATTGCTCTAGTAATCTTCTTCGACGATCGAGTGGCAGGGAGCAATAAAAAGCAAAAGTGAATAATTAAGATAGGGTTGCGACTACTCGAAGGTTTAATAACACGCAGGGCTTACATGGACTTAAGAATCCACGTATCGGCAAGGCGAAGGACAGTAAAGCAGAAGAGATGTTTCCGTGTGAAAGGCGATGGTCAACGACGGAGCAATTGATCATTTGATTATAATCCGCACATGTGTGGTTGACCATTACTCTTAATTAAAATAAAATTTTTATCACTTTGACCTACACGAGAGCCTCCCTCTCTGCGCTGTCTCAGGTGGAAGACCTTTTCCGTGGCAGCCATGGTTTGGTCGAGAATTTGTTTGTCAGAAAGCTAGTGAATCTGTTCAGACCTCCAAGCCGACGTGAGCAGCCTCCATAACAGAAGCCTGGCTGTCTGGAGTAGAGGAACGCTGTGCGCCATAGTAGTGCTTTCCTAAATCAGCATGTATTTCATATAGCAATAGTGCAACCATTCTCAGGGAAAAAAGGGTGATTGTGCTGCGCACTTCTGCTAGTCTAATTCTGTAAATAGTTTCTCTTACAACTTTACAAAGGTCAAGAGATACTGGAACCCCGGTACGCATGCAACACTAGAATCGCGCTAAAAGATCTTAAAAAGTCCCCATATAAAACAGGGCTTAGACCAGCTTTAATCTATATCCCACTATCAGTACAGCGTTACATTAAGACACGGCATCTAGAAATGGTTCGCTTTGCGTGGCAAAAGGAAAAGCTGGAGCTCATATAGACGTAGTACATCAGAAGCACCTCCAATGAAGCTCCTTTTTAATGTGAGAAATTAATGAAAAATCCACATCTCTCTCATCTAGTCATCTATCTTGGTCTCTCAAAATGTGCGTGCGGGGCGTGGAACTGGACAAATGTACAAGCCATTGCACTACCAGCGGTTAATGTGAAGCCACCGCATCAGGATCCTCTGCCGAGCGTTACTGTGACTGCCATGTGGGGCGCTCCTCCTCTCGCCCCACACGGCAGCCACCTCCTGCCCTCTGACGAGCGGCAGAGGATCGCTCTCCGAAGCCACCGGCACCCAACCTTTTCCTTATTCTCTATGTTCACCTACGCGCTTCCGGTTCTAAACAGTCAAGAAATCAGTAGAAGTCCACCACTCCAAATACCGTGATAGGAGGGTCGATCGGCACCCGTTTTGCTTTTCCTTCTGACACTAGCTGCGGCAGCATGTTAGCCTCCTTTGGTGCAACGCCTGGGGCTGTCCACAGGGTAGAATGTGGCCACTCGTTTCTGGAATTGATCTGCTCACCGTTCAGAGTTCCAAGCTGCGCCCCGAGAGCAGCCATGTTGTCATTGTAGTACAGAGCGTCGAATGACACAGGGACTTCCTGGTTCTGATGGATGCCATAGCTTGCCACAGCAGCTACACCATGGGCTCTCTTGTGGGCGAGGGTGACATGAGCCTTGTTTAGGCTATCCTCCAGTTTAATACCATTGATAAAACTGTTCACGTCAGTGTTCTTCTCTCCCACCTGTAGCGCAATTTACAAAATATATAAAAGGTAGAGCATCAATGTAACAGAAAGACAATCTACTGCCACAGAACATGCCTCCAAATGAGATGGATTCCAGCAAACATGTATTCCCTCTGGTTTTAAATTGTTTTGTTAGGACAAGAATTTTAGTTTAAAAAATGACTAGAACTGTTGTCCTAACGACGATAATAAAAAAGAGGTAGTAATAATTAACTGCATATATGAACTACATATTCTTAAAGACAGCAGCACATATGTTCTTACCTTCCGAAGAACTCCCAGTATGTCTGATGGGGTCAATCTAACAGCTGCAAAAATAATATTGCCAAACTTCCGCTCCACGGTCTCAGGTGTTTTGAGATCACCTTTTGCAACAGCTTTTAACTGTTCCAGAACCTCTTTCACAGCAAAATCAAATGGAACCTAGAAAAGAATATTGTCAGGTTTTGAGGTTTTGACAGGGAATTAGGAGAGCTGACAAAAATCCATATAAATTCCCTGATTAAAGCATATGAACCAAATATTGTAAAGCCTTCTTATGCTACTAACAAGTGAGCATTAGAATGGTGTTTCCCATACCACATGTTACAAAGGTAAAGCCATTAAAAACATTAAAAATTGAAATAGTATGGCTACCTGAATGGAGTTGAGATAATCAGCATGCCCAAATAAGGTCATTCGTATTCTTTGCTCCCACTGAGCCCATTCTTTGGCATATGAACCTTTTGATGGCTCCGCTCTGATTTACAACATTTCATAAAATAAGCCATCATATAAAAACCTTAGCTTAAAAATGCAGCAGTCTGAATAAAATTACTATCAGATGACATTATAAATGAGATAGCAATCTCTGATAAAGGTGTCTTTGGACAGCCAGTTAGTAGTCAGATTACCATGTATTTTAGAACTCACACATGAGGTTATTCCAAAGAAGGTTTGAGGGTGAAATATCAACATGGTTAACAGTTTCAGTTTAATACCTTCCATGTCTGCTTTGATGTAGTCTGAATAAGCTAATCCCCTCGTCTAAGATAGCCTTCACATCAACAGGCAATGGAGCTCTTAAATCAGAAAAAAAAAAAGGTTTAGCGCAAATCAACTCATAATGTTGTATCCTTGCAGACACTATGAAAAGACCATGATCTTTTCCAAAAAAAAAGCAAGTTGAACAAAAATGTCATCGTTTCAAGTATTTTGTCCAGTGTTAATGACAGAAACAATACAACAAAATGTTCCCACCTATCCGACTTCAGGAGAGGCATCTTAACCAATGAGCCAAAACGCTCATACAGTTCGTTCTCAAATTCTCTTCGGCTCTGAAAATTGTTGGTATTGGTGACTCATATATTTCATAAGAGTGCAAAACAGTTTCTGATCAAATGTACATACCTTGCCATCATACAAGTGGTAAAACATTAGTAAAACATAACCTGCATTGGGAGAGGCCTTGTCCAGATTTCCCTTTAAATAATACATACATTTACAAAATGTCAGACATTTCACAATATATAGAAGTGGCAAATAATATTTGCATGAGTAAATAAGGACTACACACCGGATGATTCACCCGATTAAGAACACGAAACATGAAAACAGCAAGTGCTTCCAAAGAAAATGGATTTGAATCAGTGCCTACAAGTTCAAGAAACCAAAGACAAGGTCAACCTAATGACAGAAGGAAAAATATTAAAGGTAGTGTTCTCTATAATCTGCAAAATCTCCTTGGATGATATATAAAGTGGAAGACCTCATCAGAGTGCAAAAACATGTCTTTCTATAATATATTCCCAAAGTAACTACTCAGGTGGGTTTCAGGATATTAAGACAGCAAATGATTATTGCACAGACTGTACAGTTGAATATGTAGCAAATCACAACTCAGCTATCACCTATTGGAGTAATCATAATTAATGTTTGTATGTTCGAGCTCCAGGTTATAAGGAATGTAAAACAAGAGACACAAGGAATAACTTAATATATATTGTGCTACCTTCAGAGTCAGGAACAACTGGGACAGCCACTGCCTTTGTGGTTCCACACATATTCTCTATCTGAAAATATATGATTTTATCAGATTTATATCTACTCTTGAACTGATCTTGAAGCACAAACATAGCACATGCAAATATTGTTTGTGACAATTTATTTATAATGATAATCTTGCCTGGCTCCAAACTTCTTCGTTTGGTGCATTTTTGTCAGCGAGGGTTATTCTAGCTGGTTTCTTTTTCCGCTCTTCAGCTACTTTTTGCCAGTATCGTCCTGTAATAACAGTTGACAAAATGTAAAATTAGACTTAGTGCGGAGCAAATAAAGAACAGGTAGAAAACATGGAGCAAATAAAGAACAGGTAAAATGTATAAATTATATAAAGCAACCTGCCCAAACAAAACCGATACAGATGTATAGTTAGATATTACTAAAAGAAAAGCCAAAATTATCATGAGTTTGTACTTCAGCATTTTATATTTTTTTGTTCAGCAAATTGCCTTTTTAGCATGCGACCATCATACTTATTTTGATTGGGCAGCTTTCCCCTGAGGGAAAGAGATTGGGCAGCTTTCCCCTGAGGGAAAGAGCATAATCCCATTTCAGACCTACGTATGAAACCTGGGTTTCTTTTTCTGGAGAACAGAGTGTGAGCCCTGTACAATCTCTAAATATCCGTGAAATCTTCCTTGACAATTTTTTTTAAAAAAATTGGGCCAGATCCCACAATTTTGTTAATCTTTGGCCACTTCTTTTTTGAAAGTAAAACAGCAAGAGTGGCCTCTGCTGTGTTATTTCATTCAATAAAGGGTAAAAGGAACAACTTACACTATACCCAGGTTCAAAGAATAATATTGCATCAGAATAAAAAGACAGCATTAAATAATGTCTCAAATGTTCCATACCTTTAATAAGATCTCCCATCAGGCTATGAAGAGGGCGATTATCACCAAGGCCACCAGGCGTGTTTAATATCTCCTTACATAGAGCCGACTTTGCACAACCAGGTATACCTGAAGAAGCATGTGACATCACACAAAAAATATGAGAATTAGGAATCCAGAAAACTTTCTATAACTTGTATTACTATCACTAATACCCTTTAACCCCTATCCCTTTTTACTTCCTGGTGCTTATCTAGTTGCATGTCTAACCAACCTTTCTTTTTCAATTTGGACAAGCTGAAGACTGATAAGGAGCCTACAGCTTATTGAAGTACGAAGCCACTATAAAAATTTGGTTCAAGGTCAGAATGTGTTTTGAAAGCAAAATGTGATCACATGCCCTGCTTTGCCATGACAATCACATTTGAATCTTGGAACCAAACTTCTGCTAATGCCTTTAGCACAGACTAATACTCAAATTTAAGAACAGAGAACCAATATAGAATGATGTTAAAGCACATATCAGGCTTAACTATCTATCCACTGAGAAGCCGACAGCAACAATATATTTACTGTGGATTAGACTAATGTTTGAGAAGTGAAACCAAGTAGACTGAAGTCCTTAACAACATCCAGAAGAATCTAAAAATTTAGAAACAAAACACTTCAGACCTAGAATCAGTTACAAATTTATGTCTCAGTTAACTATTTGCCTGTGCAGCAGTGTCATGCCTTGTGGCCTGGCTGAAGGTCATGGTTTGATGCCCAACCAGTGAAATAAAATATTGCAGATTTTTTTTAAAAAAAATTGGTAAATAAAAAATAATCTAATAGAAACTACTCAATGGAAACATAAATCTCAGTATCTGTTGGCAGTTATTTTACCAGGAAAGAACACAATAAGGCCCTCTGATTTGGGAACCACATCGATAGGTGTTGACAGAGGACTAGAAGGTGCTGCCCCGCGTTCTGACTGAAGGTCACCCTCTTCATCTCTCTGAGAATCGAGTACAGCCAAGAAATTTTCAGTTTGAACTAAGTTACCAGCAGCTCCAATCAAAGCCTGGTTTTCCGGGCTGCGTTTAGCATATTGTTCAAGGAAAGGCTCTGCTTCACTAAGATATGTTGAGGAAGAGAGTGGTTTATTCCCACACTTCCTTCTAATGTATACAGCCCTGCGCTTGGAAAAACAATCAAATCAGACAAATTAAGGTACACAATCAGTTTAAGAGAGAAGATAGCAGTAATATACCATTCATCCAACATTTTGCTAAGCTCTATCTGTTTGGCTGCTGATGTTCCCCAATTCTTCATCTGCCTGTCAACAAATATGTCAGGACATTGATATCATTAGAAGGCCAAGTTCCAGTTCAATAAAGAAGCTCCAAGACCAACTACTGCACATAATTTACAGGTACACTAAAATTTTATACAGCAACATACAGTAGTAAAGAATTTAAAACAAAATTTAAGAATCAAATTATTGCGTGATGAAGAGAGCTACTAACTATCAGAAAGGGCTAGCCCATATTTGCATTGCCGAACTACATTTCATGTTGCCAGTAAATATGACTATCAAGATGGTAGAGGTCAACATGATGCAATAGCTCTGTTAATTTCATTGTAACATAAATTGTAGAGACATCTTAACTGAATAGATCATAAAGTAGCAAACAAAAGATGTTCCCATTTCAATTATTCAATGATAACCAATATGTTTAAGTATGAAAATATAAAATTAATTTGCCTCCATAACATACCTTAAGTAATAAGTTTTATATGCAGATGGCCCATCTTTGAAAAGCGTAGATAGACCATTTCGAATCAAAAATGTCCGTAACTGTCAAATAGCATTAAAAGATGTTTGTCAAGGATACATTCAACAGATAACAAAGTTTCTTTTTTTTTTGTTTTCTTTAGCAGTCATAAGGTAAGCAAAATACACAAATATTGAAATATTGATTAGATGGCCACAACAGGAATAGAGCAAACATTGGCATAGCAGGAGCATTTAAAACCTAATTCCGAAGCATATTAAAATGAAAGTAGATTTCCAGTAATCAACGCAGGTAGCGACACCTAAGGTCTGACCAACAAACTAAATGAAAACTGAAAACATTGATAAAGTACCTTATATGTCAGGAATTTCAGTTTAACCATTAGATTTGAATCCTCATCAGCCAGACCATCCACATCTGAAGTATTTGAATCCAAGGCAACATTGATATTTCTCAATAAAGTATCTCCATCTTTGGAAAGATCAGCTGCTTTCTCGTTGTTCGTCTTGAACAGGTTTACATCAATAAAGAAACCTGAATACATCCATACAGGTCAGTCCAGGGCACTTTAGTTCATGCGTGAATTCCATAAATAAAGAAATTGGGTTCAGCTGACAGCTTACCTCTATAGAGAGGCCATAATCCTTTGTTTCTCCTGAAAATAGAAGCATTGATTTAGAGTAAATAAAAGATAACATGGGAATGTGCAATGCTGACTTCACAAACCTCATCTCTTGCTGATAACGCCTAAAGACAGAATCACTGTACACATGGATAACCATCTTGTAATACAAGTTGTCATTTGAAAGAGAGTTAATTTTGTGGTAATTCCAGTAGCACTTGAAAGCTGCCGGGAAATGCCTCTGCTTCATCAAGCGAATCATTTCCTGCAGAAGTCAAGAACAAATGTATCATCATACATGTAGTTATTGTCTCATTGTTGAAGCAATTTAGGTAAAAACAGAACAGGTCCAGTACAGTTGAAAAATATCCATACTTAGCCAATACAATAACAATAAAACCTTTTCGTCCCAAACAAGTTGGGGTAGGCTAGAGATAAAACCCAATCAAAGTACAACCAAAGCACAAGGATTAAAAAAAAGAAGACAGAAAGAAAAGAAAAAAAGGAGCGAGAGAGAGAGAGAGTAATTGGGCAAAAAACCAAAAACAAAACGGGAAAAGAGGAGAAACCGGAATGAAGGTTCTGGCACATGAATTGCTAGCTTCCACATTTTCCTATCTCTCTTAGGCCACTAAAAGATGAAATCTACTAACCTGTAGTTTCTTAGTGGCATAGTCTGTAGGATGCGCTTGTAAAAATTTAGTGACAACCGACCTATCTGCATTGCGGGACTGAGCATCAAGACCGCTATTCCCAAACCAATCCGAATGATCTGGACACATCGAAGCTCCAACATTTTCAAGAAGTGCTTTAATTTGCTGGTCATGAAAATTATAAAGATTATATCAAAGTTGAACCAATAAATATCAAGGATATATTATAGAGCCTAACAAATACTAGTTGACAGCATCATACCTGCTTTTCATCCGACCTATTAGCAGCACAAATTTCTCTTAAACTTGGTCCTAAATCTAAGTCAACTGCATTAAAAAAAAAATCTCGTAAATCAAATGCACCAGACCAGAGGTTACTCTCTCTTTTCTTAGAACACCCAAAGTTTCTTCTTAGAACATTCCCAAATGTATAAAGGATTCATGTTTACAGAGTTGATCAAGTGAGATCAATTATATGGGGAAAAGAACTCATTTCCAAAGGGACATAGTTTACTCTGCATTGATCCATGCAACACAATGATAGATAACAGTGATAAAAATCCTAGCGTAGTATTCTGAGCATAACTGAATGGAGCAATGGAAGCATACCCCAAAATCATTGAGTTGTGGACCAAGACATTAGTTCGCCCCAAATACCGACTCTCAGAAAACAAACCCTCAGTTTCGTTACAAAAAAAAAAACAAATAGAGCCTCAGGAATTAGCTGCCTATATGTAGCGGGCCAAACCTATGGAATCCCTAAAAACCATTCATTCATCAAGTATTTGGCATGCTAAACAAAAAAGAACATTAGATGCCATCAAGCTATCATAAACATGAAAGAAGAATTTGGATATCATATTGGCCATTTAACTTCTCTTACTTTCTTCAATTTATTTTTCTACTTTCAGTATAAGAATACTATTATCGAATATGAAAAATTTCACTATACGTGTTCGGCTGATATCTGGTTCATTTACCATGGCTAGTAACATGATTGATATTTCCACATGATAAAGATACAAAAAAAAAAGAAACATTATCTTCTTTGAATAAGAATGAAATAATCCCAGAGCACAACTTTGTTTTAAAAAACAATTGAATCACACAAAAGACTTCTTTTATTATGCGAACAATGAGATACAAGTGACATACTAAACTTTTAGTTCAGTAGCTCACCTCCTTCTAGCACTGGCTGTGGGAAATTTCTCAAAACCTCTTCCATATGCGCTGAGCTTTCACGACTAACGATGCGTGCAACCAAACCTTCAAGGATCTCACCCTGAACCGTTACATGATCTTTTGACCCTATAACAAAATGAACTAATGTGAGTTCCCACTATAGATGATAGCTAGCCAGTTATGCATGGCAAAAGAGCTAAAAGGTACCAGTCTGATACACAAAACATTAACATGATGATGATTATTAGTTGAGATATTCTTACCTGGTATAGATATATCAGCTATGTCATCAAGGGCTTTGCAAACAGGAGTTGCAGTTCCCTCTTCACATAATGCATCATAAGCAGCAAAAAATGAAGTGGCAGATTTCCTGGTGAAAGATGTTTTCAGAAAGCATATTAATATAACGACCAGAATCGGCAGTGAAACATAAACATCGTGAGGACAGTACTGCAATTTGATGCGAGGATAATTGTGCATGCAAGCCATCAGATGGATGACACAAGCAAGAAGAAATCTAGATTAATAATGGCATATACATAAGCTAGCTGCTGAACAAGTTATAGCAACATGCACATGAAAAAGGAAAATATAACTACAATATCCATAGAGATGAAATAAATACATTTATGGTGCAGATGAAATAATATGAGCATGCCTTTGGAACATCAGTAAGCAAAAAAAGATAACTTTGCCAACAGGAAAATATAGCAAAGAAAATTTTCGTTTTATGAAATGAGAACCTTGTGGAAAATAGCCAGACATGGTTAGTCGGCAGGCGCCAGCTCCGACAAAATGCTATCACCTCAGCTGTAGAATAGAATTTTGGCTTTCCAAAGCCCAACTCTGTCACAGCTGTGATCACGGCTGCATTATGCACAGAATAGATCAATTAAACAAGTGTATTCATGCTGGTGCAATAATAAACTTCAGAAATGCGGAAAACAAAAGTAAAAGGTGATGAAGTAGGACATCCCAAAATTACTCGCCCAATGGGTACAAGCATAATCATGCCAAGTAGCATCAAAATTAGATAAATAAGAGTTATTAGTTTGCGTGTCATATAAGAAAATATACTGAATAAAGCTATATAATAGTTATGCCATACTCCCTCCGTCCCAATAGAAGTTTATTTCTAGGTTTTGTTGACTACAACTTTGATCAATGATTTTGATAATTTTAATTAGTTTTAATAATATAATTTATATATATTCTGAAAGTATTTCTTTTGATGATTTTAAAAGTACAAATACTAGGTTTTAAATTTAACGAATCTATAAAAATCATTGGTCAAAGTGTTAGTCAACAAAAGCTAGAAATAAACTTCTACTGGGACGGAGGTAGTATAAAATAATGAATTTTTGTCTCTAACTGAAAGCCATCTGAAAGAAGAATGTTATCATTTTATAGTTATAAAAATTCAAAAAAATGATTTGATAACTAACAATACTAAAGATATTGCAGCATACCATAGGCTAGAACACACTACCAGCAACGACAAGGAATAAAGTAACAACATAGTACTCTCTTAACCAGGAAAAGAAAACGACATACCATAATCATCTTTAGGCCTTTGTCCATGGTCACCTAACACAGCTGTAACAAGTTCCATTGAAATGCATATACGGGTTTTCTGTAAACATAGAACAGGGATGCAATTAGGTATCTTAAGAAAATTGCTGAGCCTAAACAGGGATAAAATTGCTGTGTCTATTCAGAAGCATGTACTTTTTCTGCTTTTGATCTGATTATTAGCTAAAGGCATACTTTTTTATCTGCAATATTAAAATATTTTTGGGGACTAATAAAAGAATCCAATAACTAAATCATCAGTATAACCCACAGTGTAAAACAACATAGCAGACCCAGAATTGTGTTTCTCCATTCGACAACTTAAGAAAGATGCAATGAAGTAATGTTTGATATAATTACTGAAGACGCAACAGAGAAGAGGGGACGAAAAAAATTCATTTTCCTCGGAGGCTCCATGTCACTGCTATAATATTACTGCATTTTGATGTAATGCAATTAATGCTCACAGATAAGATTTCAGAAAAGTAGAGCTGAACATGTACTACCTCCAGAAAATCATTGAACTCTGCTTGCATTTTAGCAGCCTCTTTTCCCCAAGCTTCACGAAACAAGCGGCCCAGAACAAAAACACCCACAGCAGTGTAGCTATAAGAAAAAAAATAACTTTCAGCCATAGAATACATTGACCATGAAGTAAGGAGGAGAGATTATGATTAGCAAAACATACACATTCCCGAAACTGTTCTTTGCATATGCACCACCAAGGTGACCAGCATACATGAAAAGAGAGCCCGAATGCTTGAGAGTAACCTGAACAGAAATATTATAGCTACATTAGGAGGGGCAACATCATTACAAAACCTAGTTACCAGCCCACAAACACATGAATAAATATAAAGGAAAAAATTTCAAAAATACCTCCAAGTTTGCTAGGCCATGCGACACCATCTCAATCATTTGTGTCCGCGTCTGCCATCAAAAGAGTTAAGGATAAGCTTTTCAATAATAATTCCAAAACTAATATTCCTCTCACTGAATGGCAATAACAGAGACCCAAACAAGCCACAATAATCCAGCATGGTTTCAATAAAAAGTTCAGGAAGCATTTGATTATTAAGATAAACTAACCATGGTCACATTGAACTATTGATGTCTCAAAGAAGAACAAGTTACAGTAAAAATCAACTGAGCCAAAATGCAAAGTAAATGTTCTGTATTATGTCTATCAATTCATCAGCGTCAGTACACCCTGCATCTAGTTAAAGTGTCAAACTACTCAAAACAACACTGAGTGCATTGCATCGAATTCCAATTCAGTTTCGCTTATAAATCTTACCACAATGCGATAGAAAAAAGGACACAATGAGCAATTTGGATACTAAGTGTGCCTGCACAAAATTACACTCCTAACTGACCAAACCGATTGAATGAACCCTGCTGAAGTGCTGTTCGAAACATTTCGACGCTATCAGTCAGAAGATGATCGAAGACAGTGGCCACCTACCTCCTGATCAGACTTCTCGTTCTCGAATTTGGGGTAGAATGTGGCCCTGATCTTGGCCTCTGTGAAGGTGTTGTTGTCAACCGAAAAATCAGAAGCCCCCTTGATGACCTTCGACAGCTTCGCAGCGTCAACACCCTGTCCAGCAGACGCGGCAGAGGACGAGGCGGAGGACACGGGCGAGCCGCTGGCATCGACCGTGGAGGTCGCGTAGCCCCTGGGCACCCAAACCTGCGCCGCCCGCCCCACAGCCAGCGAGGCGAGGGTCAACCTCTCGACGGAGGCGGCGATCTCGGAGGCCGCAGAGGAGGTGGAGGGCGACGATGAGGCGCCGCCGCTGGTGGCCTTCGGCGTCCATTCCTGCGGCGGCGGCTGGGTTTGCAGAGACCCGAGAGAGAGAAGTCGTAAGCGAGGTGAGGGAGTTTAGCGGCAGCGGAGTAGGACGAGAACGAGGAGGATGAGAAGCGTACCCGGTCGCGACGGGGAGGCATTGCGACTGTGGGCGCGGCGGCGGCGGCGGAGGAGAGGCGGAGCGGGAGGAGGAGCGGGAGGAGGCGGCGCGGGGAGTGAGGGGAGAGCAGGGAGGAGGCGCCCGACATATAAGGGCCAGGTAGCGCGCGGCGCGGCGGTCCGGCGGTGGCTGGAGACTGGAGGGAGACTGGAGTTAATTGGCGCCGCCGTTTGCGGGCTGCCCTGCCGCCTGTAGGAAGGTTCTGGTGTCGGTGCGAAACTGCGGATGCCAGGTGGCGCGCGGCGCGGCGGTCCGGCGGTGGCGGGAGACTGGAGTTAATTGGCGCCGCCGTTTGCGGGTTGCCCTGCCGCCTGTAGGAAGGTTCTGGTTCCGGTGCGAAACAGCGGATGCACGAGGCGTGGACTGTGGAGCGTATGTGGGTTTTGCGGGGTTTGGGCGAGTTCGGGCTCCTGGGCCGACGTGCGTCCACCACGTTCCTCCGTCACAGCCTTGTGGGTTAACTAATACGGCCCGTAGCTGATGCTGAAATGGGCTGGATTGTTGGGCCATTAGGCTCGAATGGACCGGTGTTTCACGGGCCACTGTGGGCTCATTTCAGTTTGCAGTTGTCGACATCACCCTTAGTACAGACAATTGATAATTGCTAATCGCTGGGTCAGGAGATGTTGG
Source organism: Zoysia matrella (assembly GCA_001602295.1). Taxonomy (NCBI): domain Eukaryota; kingdom Viridiplantae; phylum Streptophyta; class Magnoliopsida; order Poales; family Poaceae; genus Zoysia; species Zoysia matrella. The sequence goes on along the minus strand of BCLG01001327.1, from coordinate 38,826 downwards.
GATAAATTCTTTTTTAATAGTACTATTGTTTTTAGAATTAATCCGAGAGCTGTGGCATTTAAGGTTTACAAAATTGTGAGCGGTTAGTTTTTTTTTTTTTCCTGACCAGGGGAACACCTCTCTTCCATTACTTTCATAATGGAAAAAAAGTGATAAGAGTTTTTACATGCCAGGCATGACCAGACCCATCACAGAGTTCATCAAAGCGACTCCGCTACTCAAGAACTTACTACTAACGACGAATACCAGCAACCATCACCACAAAAGACACCATCTACCTTATTACAAAGACCTGCACAGAGGCCACAAACTGATGAAACCTGGGACCGAAACGGTACTACTTTCTAACGCTACACAACTTTTTAAATCCCCTCTTGACTTCGTTCTTCCAGATTTTGCTCGTCTTCGTTCTCCTCCTCGGGCGCAGGGAGTTGAAGAATTCCAGGCACGCTTGTCGTTCGTTGGTATGAATAGCATCCATAGCAGAGACCGTTTGTAGGAGACTTTCCACCCCTCTCATCAGGTCTTCCTTTCTGAGGTCTTTAAGAAACCCTACCCAAAATTGAAGATAATCACAAGCTTGGTAAACAATTTCATTAGGACAATGGAGCAGCTTCCTGTCAAAACGTGCTTTATTTCTAGTCTTCCAAATGGCCCATGTAAAAGCTGCAAGGTCTGGAACATGAAAAGTTTTTCCCTCTGGCAAATATTTGTTTATCCAAGTATAAAACTGAGTAACTGAATTCGGTTAGTTTTCAACGGAATTAAAAACAGAATAAAAATCAAATTTGCTATAGTATATTAGTTCTTTAGGTTTTGCTAACCGAGTAGACCGAATTGATTGAAAACATGAAAAGCGATCAGTTTCTGTCGGTTTTGTGAACATGGTTCATGCACCACGATGCAACACAGACAGAGTTGGACCTTCAGCGGCTGAGCGTTTGATAGAGTTCCGAGGGCAAGGCTACCAGCCGTCAAAGACTGCAGCTGAACGCCGCATGAGAGCAAGTACATGCAACAGTAGCTAGCCAGCAGAAGAAAGCTTTGGCAGGATAGCATAGTTCCGACTGAAATAAATTTTACTCAGCTGAGCACGACTACGCGCACTCGTGTTCTAACTAAGACTCTGATTGGATTGATTAAAACTAATTGAAAGTTAATTCATGAATGTTTGGAGTCTAAACTTTCTTTTGAAACATGAGAATTTCACAAAAATTTCGTAAAAATTTCATAGAAATTAGTTCAATTTCACAAAAAAAAATGTAAAAAAAGAAACGAATCCTCCATTTCAAACGGACGGGGCCTAAGCTTAGATGGCCATGTAACTCATTTGGCTGCCTCTGCCGACCGCGAAGAAGCTTGGATCCAAATCAGGAATAAATCCACAGTGAGACACGCAAGGTTCATCTCTAAAGATTGATACTGTGAGGGTTGGGCGCACTCATCTTTATGGACTAATGGGCTATAATGGTTAGCCACAGTCCACCTGCTTGAAATGACTAAGTGCTAATTTAGTCCATATAATGCCGCGCATCCCATTTTTGAGATGCAATGTGATACACGTATCAGTCTCTGGATCAGTAGCTGATACGCACAACACAACAGAATGTATATCAAACGCATACTTCGAAAAGAAAAACTAACCTGAGACAGGACTTTTAATAGCAACACCGTGAGGATCTCTACGATCCTACACCGGTTGACCAACTAAAAGCAGAGCAGGCAGCGAAACACCAGGGCTCAAATTCACAAGCAGACTTGAGAAGCAGAACGAAACCAGCACATCACCTACGCGATCCTCACTGTCTAAAACCACAAATGCAGGCGGATGAGTACATAAGGTACTCAGCAAGCTCCAACACTAAGCAAAGGTATAACTATAGATGCACATTGGTTGCAGCAAAGATGAGACAGCACGGTCCATATTGCCAAAAAGCCAGTTTTATGCAAGGTTCACTACGGAAGATTTAAAAAAAAAGGAGTGAAAGCATTTATTATTCATATTTTAATAAATTGGATCTGAGGAAGTAAAAACCATTCCCGCCAGATCCTAAGTTTTAACAGGAAGGGCCTCCACTATCCCTTCGAGACACTTTCCAAACACACGGGTAGCTACACCCACTCACACATCAAGGCAGTATAGAAAATCTAATCGTTGGGCGCCCGAACAGTAGCATATCAATACCGTGACAACGGCCTATCCGGAAAGATTTTTAACTCTGCAGAGGTTGTACACTGTACCCACAGGTTATGCTACTCCTGATCATTAGAGTTGCATAACGCCTATCCCACATTTACGTTGTTTTCCATAGATTCCACCTAAGGTGCAAACAGAGGCCATCCCTCGGGGTTTTCCAGACCGTCGATGACGCGTCGGTACATTCTCGAAGCCGGGTCGTGAATATCCACCGCATTCAACCTTTTTCTGGTCCCCTCCAATCCCGAGTATTACCAAACCAGGGGCTATATCCGTAACCTTACGCTCCCATGACGCGGGCAATTACCGTCGAAGGCCAGGCAGCGAGTCATCTCACGCCCTTCTCCTCTTCCCTTGTGTCTTCACTATCGACCCTCCAGTGGTTCGATGTGGAAACAATACGTAGAGAGAATAAGTCCTGCCCAAAATGTACAGGTTCTGTGGTTGCACGGGAATTACCAAGTTGAGAGCTAACGAACTGGTCCTTGTATGGTAGGGGTGGCGGTCTCGTCCATGGCAGGTGGACTACAGCGAAGCCTACACACCTATAGCCATCACCTCAGGTGAGCCCCACCCCACGGCCAGAAACATCCCCTCTTCACCTAGCACCAGTTGTTCTAATCCTGCCCCCGTTTATTTGTACTCACACCACCAAACTCTTTCAACTCCTTTTGCAAATTAATGGTATATGGTGCGGCGGTGCGGAGCACCGTAAATGGGGTTCTAAGCAGATCTAGTACAAGGTAATATCCGTTCCGTAAAACTATCTAGGAACGGAATCCCTATGGCTATCAAGGACACTTCGTCAATGGTTTTCAAGGAAGGTATTCATATCTATACAGCAAGTTACTGACATAAATATAAATACCTAAGAACAAGTAGGATTATGACTAACACAATGTTTCAAACCAAAATACCATACATAGCAGAATAAATAGGCACTATAGGAGCATTAGCAAAATATAGGTTTCAATATGAGGTTAGAGCTTTCCTGCAAACTCCTTAATCTTCAAGCTTGAGGTTGGAGGCTTCTTCTTCAAGATTTCAATCTTCAAACTCTGGCTTCGCGCCCAATCTACGAGCTTCTCTTCATATGTAGACTTTCTGGTTCTGCTTGAGGCTTGACTCTTCCTTACACTCAACGTTATCTACCCGAAGGAAAAGCCTAATAAAACTACTGCGAAAGAAACAAAACTCAAAAAGGAACAATAAAATCCAAAGAATTTCAACTAAGAATCAGATAACACCGGAGGAAAACTTAGGGCAAGTCATGTATGTTGCGGTGCCTATTGACTTAGAGTGAGGTTCAGTGAAGGGTTAACATGCATTCTCGCTAGTACGAACGGGAACACGGTGTGTACCTTATGTCATTTTGTGCATACCTTAATTTAGAGCTATTAACTAAATAATCATATCGTTTGTGCTAATAGGTGGCACGTGCACTAGTGTATGCCAATATAGTGCACGGGCTTTCTAGTGAATATTTCTTAATTCTACTATACAGTTGAACTCCTACACTAAATAAATGGCATTAACTGTGATGTGGTGATGGGCATATTGCTACTATTAGTTATTTAGTTTATACCTATATGAACGTACTACTTTAGGTGCTTAATGGTTAATTACCTAACTTATTTTATATAATGTAATTAAATTACTAAAACTAACAAGTGGCACAAGCGCTAAAAAGTGCCCTTACATGGGTGACTGCATGGCAGGTTGCTTATGGGCTGCTAACTAAAGTGTTTACTTACTTCCTAATATTTAGTTATTAGTGTTTAACTATTAATTCTATAATTCTAATTTTAAGTTAGGTTATTTAGTGCTAACATGGGTGCGCATACTAATGTGTGCTAAATAATGGGGTTATGCTATGCTGTGGTGTGTACACTAGCTTATTATGAACCTATACTTAGGAACGCATCATAACTAAAGACTCGCACTAACAAAGTTAAAACCAAAAGAAGGAACAATGATTAAACTCAGCGAATGGCTTACTATTTAGACAAACCAGCAAGATCGGATGTTGGCTGAGGTTTGGATGATTCAATGTGATGGAGCTCGAGACAACGGTTCCAACGGTGTCAAACTCACTGAAAACGGAGTTGAGAGGTAGCGGTGGTGAGACGAACAAGGTGTTCACGATGGAAAACAGGAAATCTCTCCCGTGGACATGCTACCCGGCATGTGTCCACAGCTGTCGGGTGTGTGTGTGCAGGTGTGAAACAAGGGACGAACTTCGTGGTGATGCTGTCAGCTGGTCTGTGACCGAAAACTGGCAAAGGCTGCATGAACACATGGCTTGGCCTGTGTCCACAGCCTCTAGACACCTGCGTGTCCAGAATCGAGAAAAAATCATGTAGACACGTGGTTCGGCCTGTGTCCACGGCCCCTGGACACACGAGTGTCTAGAATCGGGTATTTCTCCGTGGACACAGAGTTCTGTGACGTGTTCGTGGACACGTGAACATGTGAGTTGTGATCGTGTCCGTGGACACGTGAACTGTGACGTGTCCGTGGACATGTGAAAGTGAAAGTTCGGAGATTCGTGGACACGTGAGAGTGAAAGTTCGTGGTTTTGTGGAAGTTCAGGGATTCGTGGACACGTGAGAATGGAAGTTCGGGTTTTGTGTAAGTTCGGGGATTCGTGGACACGTGAGAATGAAAGTTTGGGGTTTTGTGGAAGTTCGGGGATTCATGGACACGTGAGAGTGAAAGTTCGTGGTTTTGTGGAAGTTCGGGGATTCGTGGACACGTGAGAATGGAAGTTCGTGGTTTTGTGGAAGTTCGGGGA
>BCLG01001327.1:20917-31934 GCA_001602295.1 Zoysia matrella | reverse complement strand
ATTAAGCGGGTCTGGAATTCAAGGAATTCGATAGGCTCAAATTTCAAGGTTTGAGTTCAAAGGAGTTGAATGGATTTGAAATTTAAAGATATTTGGTTGGATTTAAGATTCAAGGAATAGAATTAAGAACGCAAGAAAACAAACGGTAAGGAAAAGAAAAACAAAAAGGGGCTCAATCACTTGTCACACCTCAAATTTTAATATTTTTGAAATCTTCAATTTAGATAAGTTTTAATTTAGTGAGGTTTTCACCTTTTGAAATAGGAAAAAAAAGAAAAGGCGGGCAGTGAAAAGAAAATAGTTAGGGTGAAAGTTAGAAAAATTTTGAATTACGTATTTTTAGACTTGCCCCTGAAATTTGGGATGTCACATATAATCCAAATAGGATCTAAGCTGAACGGTAGCTACTCGCTAGCCCGATAACAAAAGACAGGGACTCTATTTGGTACAATTTGTGCTTAATTATTGAAAAAAAAAACATCTTATTTGAAAAGCAGCTTGTCCTTATTCTTTGCTTTTATTCTTTTCTGAAAAGTTGATGAACTGATAAGATGCGGCATAACTTATTGTTTTGTCACAACCTTTGCTTTTTTTTGAGAATCTGTGAAATGTGTGGTGAAAGCATGGCCAAAACTAATGAGATCACCGCACATTACACCAATAAGGACAGACGCTTCCTTTATAGAATATATATTGCGATCTAATTATCACAGAAGGGGCTGGTTAGATATATGCCATTAAAATTTTACAAGTTTTGAGATATTTCATCCCTGTGTGACAGGGAGCCATGTAAGTGAACGACATATAGTTCGATGATAAATCTCAAATTTTATCAAATTATAATGATATGTACTTCTTCTGTCTCAAATTATAAGTCACTCTGTACTTCTAAAAAAATTTAAATTACAAGTCGTTCTCACTTCTCGAGACAACTTTCTCTTCCTAATATATTTTCACTCTATCTCTCTCCTCTTCATTTTCAGAACATCTCACTTTTTTTTTTACTTTTCTTAATTTTCGTATTCAAACCTAAAACAACTTATAAAAGAAAGAATGGACGGAGTATCAAATTAATCCCAGAAGAAACCACTTGCCTTGTCGAAAGCAACCAACACAACCATATCTAGCACTAGAGGCAGGGCGCGGATCAACATACAAGATAGAGGGTGCAGGCGCGTCCATGAAAAATTGAAAAACTAGTGACTCTGATTAAACTTTTATCATATTCGTATCTCTATGGTAAAATTTTATACACTCACAAGTCAGCTGCGCCTCCTCCTCGAATCTTTTGTAGCTCCGCCACTGACGAGAGGTATCACAACAGTAACAAAGATTCAATATGAATCCAGGAGGAACGAACAAAACACTGCATAACTGTCCGTTTCAATCATCGCGGTAACGTACACGAAGAAGGAACACCACAGCAAAGTACACGGTCGCCTTGCATAACAATCATGGAGCAAAGAAAACTGCATCGATCCCTTGATCCGGATGATCATGTGACGAATATGATGGAGGGGTCGCAGCAGCACTCGTCGAGCAGGCAGCAGCAGCACAGCGCCGCCAGGCTGCGAAACCGTCACACGCTTCACCCGGTAAGCAAGTAATGAATCGATTGGTAAGAACAGAACAGAACGCTCATCAGACATCGCCGCGCAAGAAAGAAGAGTGAGTGAGAAGATGGTTCTACCAGCCCTCGAGGAACCCCGCCGACCGCGGCGGCGGCGGCTGCGCGTACTGCTGGTACTGCGGCGGCGCCATCACCGGCGGGCCCTGGTACGGCCCCTGGTGGTAACCTGCTCGGATGCAGCAAGGACGACACCGCATGATAAGAAAGAAACCATCATCAACATCAAGCCGAGCATCACACGATCGATCGAGCTCCTTCCTGTGTCCCGGAGAAGAGCTCGATCGAGCGGCCGGCGGAGCGGCAGAGCACCACGTACCTTGCGCCGGGTACCCGTAGCCGTACCTCGGATCGCTCATCCTCGCGCGCGCTCTCCCTCTCCAAGCAGCGGTGGTTGGTTGGTTGGTTGATGAGCTGGGAAGAAGAAGCTGTTCAGTTTGCTCTAGCTTCGCGCTCATTTATCGAGATCATGGGTGAGGCCGAATCCGGCGGGCAGCGTCAGCGTCGACGCGGAGATTATTCCCCCGGCTGCTGCTGGTTGTGAGGACGCTCTGGCCGCGCTGGTGCAGCGAACATATTCCTTCGTCTACAGACTTTTGCGCTCCAATATCCATGAACTTGACCTGCGAATAAAGATGCAGTACTTCTGTGGGTTATTTTTTTCTGATTCCGAAAAGAGGAACAAAGTGTTTTTAGTAATTTTCATGTAGAGCTAGCAGCTTTGGACCCGTACCCTTTGCAATAATATCATACATTAACAGTAACTGATACGTAGGTTCAGACCTATGTGTCGGTGTTTTAATAGACACCCGCGTTGCATTTGTGGAGCGGTTGGGGAAGTTGAAGGTTGCGACGGATACCTGCACCACTTCTTTGATTACTTTGATTCGGAGGGGCCTACTGCGCTTATTTGCAGAGCGAAGCAACACACTGATTAACGAGAATCAAGGGGTTCGGAACCAATGTGCTGATGCTGATCCTGCATGAATACATTTTCGTTGCCAAAAAGGGTGGGGTCAGCAGCAACCCAGCAGAGATGTGCTCCTTTATTTATGCTTCTAATGGCGCGTGGGGAATGGAATCCGATTCAAAGCCAACACGCATAAACAATATGCCAATATGTGGTGGTATTAGCTAGATTAACGCCTCCTTTGGAACGGAGGATTTGTTCTTATTTTCTGTAAATTGAACTAATTTATGTGAAATTCTTACGTAATTTTTATAAAAATACGTTCCATAGGGGCCCTCAATAGACTGCCAAAAGAGGTTGGGGTTGGGGGAGGAGGAGCAGGGACAGCGGAAGAAAAACTGCACAGGCTTTGTGGATTTTGGCTCTAAATATATAAGAGTGACGAATAAAGATAGAAAGTTAACATTGGTGGCTGATAAGTATTTGAAAATTTTGAGTGGCTGATAATAAATTTACTCATTTTTATTTTACCAAGTAAATTGCACCACACCTGAAACATATTGGTTGCGTGTCGAATCTGAATATATATGCTGTAAATTGACTAGAGAAGGAATGGATTTATGCACACCCTGGAGGACCTGGACCCCGCTTTAACTGTACATATTACAGGGGCGATAACAGCTAATCTCACGCGGTGAGATGAACTGTATAAGGCATGCATATAATCGCCATAACTAGTGTCTAGATCCATTCAGAGTGTCGCAACCTTTGTGAAGGTATTTGCTCTCATTCATAGAACAAGGTGCACAGATCAACTCATCTTTGAAGACACCACTAAAAATAGAACTTTCATACACGAATCCAGCACAAACAAAGCTTCATAGAGTAAAATTCGTAGGTAAAATCTCCTAGATTTGTCTTTGACACCAAGTCCTTGTGATAATCATGATGGCATACATCCAAAATAATTGTACTAGGAGTTACATATCCCAATGTTCACGACTCAGCAAAATCAACGCACAGATATGCTTGATCATAGTAGCTCTTATTGCGATCTCTCTTGTATGCATCATCCATTGAAAGGATTGTTACGGTAATCCATGAAACCAGCAAACTCTTGGACGCCACTAGCAAATGAGTCACCAACATCAACCCTTACTGCTGGCTTCTCCTGGTGCATTTGACTGTGCATTCCCATGAGAACATATTTTATTGCTTCAAGGTTGTTATAGATCTCCTGCAGCTCATATGGCCCTAATCCACTGATATCAGCAGATGTGTAATGCATCAGATATCCACAATCCTTCTCCACAATTTCCTCATCCATCTTCTTTGTTCGTATCTTCTTAGCCTCCAACGACTTTTCCAACTCTTTACGTTCTAACAGTACAGTGGTTTCCACTCCACTAACATTGTGGATTTCATGATCCACCTTAGGGCTACTACGATTTCCCAAGGTGCGGAAATGCTTATCAATCACGGCCTTAATAGACGGGGAACCAAAAGTGAAAGGTTTACCAGCAGGGGAGAAGACAACGAAACCAACCATTGCACCGCACAGGATGGAGAGCTCGCTCGCCTTCTTGAACAAGCCTTGGCGGCGCTTGGAGAAGCATACTTGACGCGCGGCTGTGCAGTTGATGCGCTTGATCTCGATCTTTTGCCTACCCATGGATGCCCTACCCTTCCCCATCCCCTAGTCAGGTTTGAGCTAAGCCTTAGAGTAATTTGCAGATGGAGAGATAGACTCCTGTGATGAAGGCGTGCAAGGCTATATATAGCACTCATATGAAGATAAAATCGGAAAATGCGGGCTCGGATATAGATGTGAAAGCGTGTATGGTTTTCTTTTGGTAATATTCTTTATTTTCTGTTTGTAAAGTATTTACTAGCGAGCGATTCGAGCTTTTTGCCATTTAATATATTACACATTATTTTCATATGCTAGCACATCACAACTGTCATGTTTCTACTCTATTTTGGAATCAAGACTATATATTCACCTAGGAGCCGAGCGCCTAACTTACAGCAGTCGCCTCGCTAATGAAAGCGGGTTTATTTGCAACAATACCGACCAGTACTAATAAGCACATAGCGTATTTTTGGAGACGATAGGATACATGAGTTTGTTTAGGTGTGATGCACCTGTTGTATGGGCAAATTTTACCTTGTATGTACTAAAAATATATCTATAAAGGTTTTTATTCAATTATGAATTGACAAGCAAATAAATATAAGCATTTTTTTACCTTTTTTCCAAATTAAGAAAAAACAACCTGTGCTACAAAAGCCAAAAAACATAAATAATCTGGCGGTGCTAGATTAATTAGATCGCAAACGCAAGGGGAAACAACAGGAGGAAAACTGCACGGTACGGAGAGATCATGGGTGCCTTCACAAATACAAGAGCCTATGGGGAAATCCAAATATTCTACCACGAGAGCAGTAAAAGTTGGTTCATTATCCTGCTAGCCAGCGGTGCAAGTCCTGAGGCGCAAACGGCCTCTACAAGAACAGGCCCTGAAGCAGCGGACCACAAGAGGAGCTCACCACCAGACATTTAGCCCCTGATTGGTAGAGCTTTTGATTTCCTCAAAAACAGTTTGGCTGTCTTATCTTTAGTTTTGACTCTTGCTTGTCTGAGAACGTTTGGTAAAACGGTTTTTCCGGTGGCTTCTCCTAACTATATGGAGAAATTTGTAATATTGATTGACTAAGTGGATAGGGAGAGACAAAAACTAGCTAGGTTTTGATGGTTCTCTTCTTCTTTTTCATACAATTTCACCCCAAAAGCAAGAAAAACAGCTCTCTCATATACCCTTCGGTATAAATTCATAAAAGATAATGAAGAAGCCCATGAAGAAGCCCTACCAAATGGGGCTAGATACCCCTGCACTAGCAGTTCCACTCATGTATATCAACTTGCTCTACGGGCACGAACAATCACTTATACATAATTGACCACCACAAGGAATATTGTTCATGCTTGATTTTCAAGAAGTGATTCTTTGTAAATTATAATAGCATGGATACTACCACAGTAAGGCCAACAGAATCGGGCCCTCCGATAGAAATTGGCAGCTCAACAAATTTTGCTACGCACTTGCTGGGTAGTAGGAACATTGATTCCAGAGGGGAACTAACTTTGATACTTATCAGAATCAGTTAATTCTGTAACTCCATTCAGAGATCAAGTATCACAGTCTGTTCGTAATTAGGATAAAAGGAATAGGAAATTTCAAGTATCTATAGCTCTACAATGATTGACCAAACTGTTGAGCATGAACGGGTGCACATCAACATGTAAGAGAATAATTTAATGAACGACAACAATAATAGGAGGAATAACCGTTGCCAGTCAACCTGTATAAGCAAAAACATACAATATATACAAACAAATGATGGATGCTAATGCACTTTGACTTGAGCCACTGCTACCACCATCTTCAAATTTTAGGGTCATGGGAAGGTTCTTGCCACTGAAAGCCATAACGGTTTAGCCTTTATTAGAGGGTGAGAAGTACAAGAATAATTTGGAATAATAAGAAGCATTAATTCTTCTTCCCTTCGCATAAATAAAATGACTTAGATTTGTGTATAATATAACGTTATACATGTCCCGGTTGACTTAACATGAAGGATAACAATGATTATCTTGATAAGAACACCATTGGGATGTGCAAAGCATTCAACATAGAAAGAACTCTTGTTGCTGACTCTATACAGATGTAAGTCCAACTATGCTACTACTTTTACTGGCACGTAGGTATAGCTTCCATTTTGCAGAGTGTTCTGAAGTGAATATTGGAGTTCATTTACAAGAGACATCCGTTAACAGAACCTAAATTAAGTTAAATCAGGCTCGTGTATTGGCCAAGTTTTTCTTCTATCTAAATATCTATATAGATAATTGGAGGCCTTCCATATTTCCAGATTTGTTTTCTCCACAATGATTAATTAGCAAGCAGAAAGAATTGCATTTACTGTACCACTGTGTAGATATTTCGATCAGCTAGTGATAATTGAAACAGGAAGTTTGTAACAAATTATGATCGCTACATGTAATTAAAATGTAAATTAGCAACATCATAAGGAAAGGGTCCATATCCCAGTGGCAGTGCATGCCTTTAATTTTCAAGGTTTTTTTTTTCACGTTTTCAAGACATTTAGCTTGTTGGTAGTTTCCAAACTATGAAATGGATGGTGTAGGTTATAGTTTATAGGATGTAAAATTACGCTCCAGCAGCAATTTTTCCCATAACCGTAATTTTCATTTCAATCAATTCAGTATTTTTTTGGTTTCTGGATACCAGTGTTGCAAATAAATCATAAAGGCGACTTGATGCAGCATCCGTAAAAGGAAAATGAAAAAAATAGGGTTCTTCCGTTAAGGACAATGAAAAGCCAAGAGTGCACCTTTTGACGACTTGCGCACGAGCACAATATGCATAGCGACATTGTTGGGTGGAAGCTGCAGACGAAGCGGCAGGAGCTTCCCGTTGATGGGGCTACGTGAGCACATGATCATGTCTTCGAGCCCTGTCTCCTCATAGAGCCGCTCCATTAGCTCCTCGAGGCTCGTCCCGTTGAATGTGAATGTGCGCGGGTCCTCGTCCTCGCTGACGTTCCCGTTATCATCGCCGATGTGGTAGTGGATCAACCGGCCACCCACCTTGTGCAACGGCACTGAGAACGACTCCGCCGACTGCAAAGATAATCGAAACAGAGAGCCATAACCATTTGGGTTGTTTCAATTCGTCGAACACGTGGCGGGTGTGAGCGAGCGTACGGACCTCGAGCCTGGCAAAGCCGGGTGCGGGGGGCGCGATGTAGCCGGGTGGCAGCGGCGGGGGCTGCGCTCTGAACGGTGGAGTGTTATCTATGTGGTGGTGCGGCATCGGAGGCGGCCTCAGCGCCGATGTGGGGAGCGGAGCAGGAGATGGGTTCAAGATTGAGGTCGGTTTGTAAGATGGCGTGGGAACGGCGGTGGCGTCGGGGGAGTCGTCGGGTCCAGGCGGCGGGAGGGCCTGAACGATCTCGACATCCCAGAGCACCCACCCGGCGTGGCGGTGCGGGACGTCGTGGGTCACCGAGTTGCGCCACGGCGGGAGCCCAGCGTTGGCGCGGAGGAAGTTACCGTAACGCGTGCGCAGACGGACGGTGCGGCGGCCGGCGTGTTCCGCGCCGACGTCGCCACGGTCGGGCACCCACTCGACGGAGGAGTCGAGGCGGTGCGGCAGCGTCTGCAGCACCTTGCGCCCGGTCACGCCGAGGAGGAACGGCTCGTTGGAGGCGGAGAGGTAGCGGCCGTAGCGGCTGCGGAGGCGGAGCACGCCGGGCGAGTGCGGGACCGGCTCCACCAGCCACCGCGCGTTCGCGGACGACGCGTTCCGGTCCTGGACCACGTGCGACTCGTCCTCGTCCGCGTACAGGAACTTATCGTGGTGGCTCCGCAGTCGCACCGTCTTGGCGCGCTCGAACAGCTCCATCAGCGGCGGAGAGGCTAGGCCGGGGGCGGTTGCCGACGGTAAGCGTGGTCGTGGTCGTGAGCGTGGATGATGGGACGTGCTCCGAGCGTCGCGTCCACGGTGTGGTTATTCTAAGCCGGGACACGCCGCGGAGGGAGGCGCGCGGGAAACGGGAGTGGTGACGATCGGACTGGTAATCACGTTTCTCATTATTCTTTAACTGCATTGAAGTGTAGCTAATCTGTAATTTTTGAAAACTCAGTTTCATGCTTCAATTTTCAAAAATTCTAATTTACTACATCCGTTTCAAAATATAAGCATTTTTATTTTTGAATAAAGTTTAACTTTAATCAAGAATATCTAGAAAATTATATAATTTTTAATATAAAATATTTTTTATGAAAGCTTATTCCATGATGAATTCAAAAATATAATTTTTATATGATATTACATTATTAATTATATATTATTAATGATCAAAATAATAAAAATTTGACTTTGAATAAACCTAAAAATACTTATATTTTAAAATAAAAAGAATAGTTCCTAAACTTTATTTAAAAGGTTCAGTTCTATTTATAGTCTGATGTGTCTACCTCGTGGCATGTCACCTCAGCATGCGCACCAGCACGTATGTGTCACACCATATCAACTTCACTTTCATACTCCGAGTTTCAAATCAATTTCCAAACAAACCTAAATCTGTTTTTTAATCCATTTGAAACATCATATTTCTTATAGTTAATGCAAAAAACAAAAAAAAAACCTTATGATATTTTTAGGTATTATTGAAATTAAAAACTAAAAAAATGAATTTTCAATGTTTATATTGTGTTGCAAAATGGCATTTACTACATTCGGATTTTGTTATGGTCATTTTTTTTATAAAATATGAAGTGTTACCAGTGCAAAAAATGTAATAAAATATGTTCAAAGTTTGCTGAAATGATACATAAAGTTTTGAATTTCAAAAAAAATTACAAAAGTACATCCATGTAGGATCATTTTTGTTGCATTAATTCAAATAAATATGATGATTTAAAAGGATTTGAAAATAGAGTCACCATTTAAGAGAAAAATCATTTTGAAATTTAGAATCTAAAATACCATCTATGACTTTGGTTTATTAAAAAAAATTATAATTATCATATTTTTATAACTTGATTTATTATTAAAATTATTTGAATCGTAACTTATAATTTTAAAACTTTGAAATAATTTTTAATAAGATAAATGATTAAACAGGACGTTGAAAGTCAACTATAACAAAAAAAAAGTAACGGAGAGGGTACTATTTAGCATCAGGGGGCTTTTTATTCTTGGGCTCAATCTCATCCAATGAGTGGCGAGTGCTAGAATTTTCTTGGAGTCGTTTATCACGATTTGACATCCCCCCATGTCAAGGCAACGTGAACGTCCACGGTGACCACCAACGGGCTCCTCACCACGTGGTTGCCGTCATCAGACCACACAACGACGACTGAGACGACTTCACCCGCCGCCGGCGCCACTCCGGACACCGACACGGTGTACGACGCCGTCCTGTTCTGCTCCTTGAACTCCAGCCTTCCCCGCGTGACGGTAGCCTCCATGGCGTGGGTACTAGAGACGCCAACGATATCCATCGTACACAGCGCTGGGAGCACCGACGTTGGTGACAGTCCGGGCGGCACATGCGCCGCCATGGTGGGGTAGTTGAGGTCTCCGCCGGAGCCGGAGCTGGCGGGGCAGGCGGTGGCGTTGGAGCCGGTGACGAGCGCGAGCTGCGTGGCATTGTATCCCTGCGCGCACAGCATGGCTCCTCCGACGCGTCGTACACGAGGCCGGGGTCGCGCGCCTTGGACGGGTTGAGCTGGCCGGCGCCGTACTTAGCTCGTTGTAGCCGGCGTTGCCCGGCATGTTCATCGGAGTGGCTGCATCAGAACCAGCGTCAATCAATCAGTGTCCTTTACCCGGTCGGCTTAGCAGAACATCAAATGGCCGGCGACGGCGTTGAAGAGATTCTTGAGGTTGGTGTACAGGTGGTGACGAGGGCGGACATGATCATCGCCGGCGACCCGTCGCAGTGGAACGACTTGACGGACGCCGCGGCGCCGCTGGCGTGCGGGCACGCCATGGCCGTGCCGGACTCGATGTTGTACAGGACCCTCCTCTTGTCGTTACGGTCGCCAGTCGGTGATGACAGCGGCATCCATGTGGCTATGATGTCGATCCCCGGCGCAGATAGGTCAAGCTGCACTTCGACGTGTTAGAACCATTTGGCCCAACGGTCAAATGGGCTCTTGACCTAGCGTTTTGATCGGGGGCGCTCAGACCAACAATGGCTGGTGAGCCCTTGTCGCCAGCGGCACAATAAATAGAGGTGAGGGTCGGAGCAGCACGGATAACTAAGTTCGTTGTGCCGCCACCAGCCCCACCAACACAAACCCTAGTCCGATCTATAGGGGGCGCTCAAGCGACGGGAAGCTCCACCACCGCTCTCTCTCTCGCCCCCCTCTCTCCATGTCGCCGCCACAAAGACATCGACCACACCGCCGACCTCTACGCCTTTGCCTTCTCCACCGACCGTCGCTGCCTTAGCGCAGAAGGACAGCAGCGACAAAAGGGCAGATGGCCACCTCGTCGTCCTCGACTCCGGCGACCGAATCGGAAGGTATAAACACATGAAAAGGCACTCCTCTCCCTCTCGCTCTCGGATCCTACTCCTAGGTGATCCACAACAGAGACAAACAATGGCATCAGAACCGGATCTAGTGAGTAGATCTCGTGAGCAATAGAAAAGACGTTTAAACCCTAACCCTAAGACTACATCACAAAAAAGACAACAAAAAAGGAGAAAAGTTGTAGCCCGGCCGTGGCGGCATAGCCGCCGGCCGGACCTCACTGTGACGGAGGCCATCGGGCCCCGCGAAAGATCTATGCCAAAAGAGGAAAAGAAGCCCTAAAAGGCGCGCGGCCACCACGGCGGCGCTAGGCGCAGAGCGCGCAGGGCGTGGGCAATGTGCGCGCACA
>BCLG01001327.1:3980-20860 GCA_001602295.1 Zoysia matrella | reverse complement strand
ATAAAGGCAGCGCCGCCGCCATCTCTCACGCGCGCGTAGCGGAGGGTGAAGAAAACGGAATAGGGTTAGGGTTTCATGGCGGGAGGGGTGACGGGTTTTTATATCCCGATTCCGGCGCGCGGCCGTTGGATCGTGATCCAACGGCCGAGATCAGGAGGAGGCCGAACGGGCCAAAATAGGCCCAGGCGGGGCGGCGAATAGCCGGCCCAGGCCCAGGTTGCCTCGGCCGGTTTCACCGCTCACTGCGCGCCACGCTGGGCTGGGCCGAAAGTGAATTGGGACGGCGCGCCTCGTGCGCTGTGGACCGAAAGAAAAGGACAAAACAAAAAAAAGGAGGAGAAGGAAGCGAGGGCTGAAAAGCCTTTTGAGCCCAATTTTTAAAGATTTTTCCTTTTTTAATTTCATTAGCATTTTAATTGATAATTTGGGTAATTTTATAGAAATTGAACCAACGGGATAATTTTGACAGAATAGGAAAAATAAAGTAGATGCTTCTGAAAATTAGAGAATTTTATTTTTCGCTGCGTACTTAAAGATATTATTTTCTGACCAACGTTGATAATAACAGTATTATAATTTTTGTAATTGATATTTTTATGCATTATTTCTATTTCTGCCCAACAGTGATGTAGATTTAATGTATAAGATAAAATTGTGTGTCATATTTTTTACCAACGTTGGAAATAAGACATATAATTTTATTGTTATTATGTTCTCATTTTATTTGATTTATTTTTAGGCGGATACAACTTGATGAGTTGTATCAAAGAGATTACCACTCTCAAAGGTGACAACTATGGAGAGTGGAAGAAAAAGATAGACCTAGCATTTACTTTGGTTGAGGTGGACTGGGTTCTCACCACAGCACGCCCCACTGAGCCTGATGCGCCAGTGAGAAAAGATGATGAGACTAATGCTGCTTGGCAGACTAGATAGAAGGATTATGCTCACTTAAAGATGTCCTATGACCTTGAGCATAGAAAATGGACCACAGCCAACAAGAAGTGTATGGCTGTGATAAAGAACACAATTGAGCCTGCAATTGTGGGCTCAATCTCATAGTGTGACACTGTCGCAGAGTGTCTTGAAAAAATAAAGAGTCAGTTTACTGGCTCTTCAAAGACATATGCTACACAAGTGATTAAGCAGCTTGTGACAGAAAGGTAATCTGGTGGTAACGGTAGCATAAAAGAGCACATACTAAGAATGAGCAACATGGCATCCAAGCTCAAACCAATAGATCTGGATCTCAAAGATGAGCTCCTTATCCATCTGATTTTTGCTTCTTTGCCAAAAGAGTTTGACACCTTCGTTGTCAACTACAACATGCAACCTGAGACATGAGACTTGAAAAAGTGCATAGCTATGTGTGTGTAAGAGGAGGACAGAATTAAAGCTTCACATGGTGGTTCTATCAACTATGTGAAGGACAATAAAATAAAGAGTTTCAATAGTCACTCCTCAAAGAACAAGGAAAAAACCTCTGTCCATCAGCCTCAACAGAACAAATTTACAGTAGACAAAGACCAGTGTCTTTACTGCAAGAAGACGGGACACTAAAAAAAGAATTGTCCCTTCTATTTAAAGATGATCATGGCAAAGAAAAGTGAGAACATTATTACCTTTAAAAACGAATCCCTGTATATGTAATATTCGAAATCTACTTGGTAGATTGACTCTAGAGCAACTGTTCATGTTGCTAATTCTTTACAGAGATTCCGTTCGACGAGGACTACGCAAAGAAGAGAAAGATGCATTAAAGTTGTAAAGTTGCAAATGGAGTCCAAGCTGAAGTTGAAGCCGTTGACGATCTTTCATTAGAGCTAGCTGATGGCTTTACTCTTTTACTTAGAGATGTTCTTTATGTTTCTTCTTTACAGAGAAACCTTATTAGTGATTCATGTTTGGACAATGATGGTTATGATTGTCATTTTGGAAATGGCAAGTGTGAAATAATGTTTAATAACGTTGATCTTGCCATCTTACAAAATGAGCTTTATTTGTTATCACTACGTGATGATGTGAATATCGTATGCGATAATGGGAACGTTGCGTGCGAGAAAGTAAATAAATCATCATCTATCAATGTAAACAGAAAACGAAAAAGAACTCTAGATGCGTCATCAAAATTATGGCACTGTCGTTTAGGCCATATTTCGAGGGGATGAATAGAAAGACTACTTAAGAATGATATTCTTCCTCTACTAGAGTTTTCAAACTTATAACAATGCAGAGAATGCATCAAAGGAAAATATGTAAAAAAATTAAGAAAGATGCAAAAAAAAGCACAAGAGTTTTACAAATTATTCACACAGATATTTGTGGTTTTTTTCTTATGAAAAGTGTGGATGGTTATGCCTCGTTCATAATATTCATGGATAATTATTCTCAACATGGCTATATTTATCCAATCAAAGAAAGAAATAAAGCCCTGGATAAATTTAAGATATTTAAGGTGAAGTTGAAAACCAACACGACTTAAAGATTAAGATAATCTGATCCGACCGCGGGGGGTACTACGGTCGACATACCTTATATAGACAAGTTTCTGGACTTTTTGCAAGGTTCTTACAGGAGAATGGCATACTAGCTTAGTATTCTACACCGGGCGAACCTCAGCAAAATAGAGTAGCTGAAAGACGTAACCGTACCCTGATGGATATGGTGCGAAGCATGATGAGCTATTCCTCACTGCTATTGAGTTTGTAGATGGAGGCGTTAAAAACCGCCAATCATGTTCTCAATAGAGTATCAAGTAAGTCGATGCCCAAAACACCGTACGAGTTGTGGACAGGAAGAGTTCCCTCACTAAACCACTTACGTGTGTGGGAGAGTCCTGCTGAGGCTAAAGTATTTAACCCAAACCTTAGAAATCTTGATTCTAAAACAGTAAGTTATCATTTTATTGGCTATCCTGAAAAGTCAAAAGGTTTTGTTTTCTACTGTCCAGACAGATATACAAAGTTTGTAGAAACGAGACACGCTGTCTTCTTAGAGGATGAGATGATAAAGGGGAGCATGATAGTTCGAGAGATTGACTTTGAAGAGAAGCAAACGTATGCGCTCACTTTGATGATTCAAGAACCATTCTTTACACTATCTGATGTCGCTGCACTAATAGTGCAAGATACTGTGGTGCAACCACCTGTTATTATTTCTCCTGTGACAACAATAAATATGAATGACGAACCCCTTCTTCAAGATCTTATAGAACCTATTGTGACAGATGAGGGGAGCAAGAACAGCCTCAAACAGAAAATGTACAAAATGAAGAGGCCCCGAGGAGGTCTCAAAGAGTAAGAAGATCAGCTATTCCTGATGACTATGAAATTTATCAAACAGAGAAATTTCAAATAGAGGATGATCTCACCTCATTTGAAGAAGCCATGAGAAGTGAAAACTCTTCAAAATAGCTTGAAGCCATGGAAGAAGAAATGAAGTCTATGAAGGCTAATAAAGTCTAAGACTTAGAAGTAATTTCTAAAGGAGCCAAAACAGTAGGCTGCAAATGGGTCTACAAGACAAAACTCGACATCCAAAAGAATGTAGAAATATATAAAGCACGACTCGTGGCAAAAAGCTTTACGCAAAGAGAAGGGATTTATTACAATGAGACCTTTTCTCCAGTCTCATGTAAAGATTCCTTCAAAATTATAATGGCACTGGTGGCTCATTATAATTTAGAGTTATATCAGATGGATGTAAAGACGGCATTTCTCAATGGGGATTTAGAGTAAAATATTTACATGGCACAACCGAAAGGTATTGTCGTGGAAAAAAATGAAAGAATGGGATGCCGCCTAAATAAATCGATTTATGGGTTAAAGCAAGCTTTAAGACAGTGGTACTTGAAGTTTGACAGTACAATAAGAAAATTTGGGATTAAAGAAAATATAGAGGACAACTGTGTTTACTCAAAGTTTAAAGATAGAAAATTTATCTTACTAATCTTGTATGTGGATGATATCCTACTGGCTAGTAGTGACGTTAGTCTGCTACTAGAGACAAAGAAGATTTTGTCCTCAAACTTTGATATGAAAGATCTTGGTGAAGCTTCGTTCGTTCTAGAAAGAGATAGAAACAAAAGAGTATTGAGACTGTCACAAAAAGCATACATAGAGAAAGTCTTAAAGAAATTTGGTATGCATAAATGTAGTCTTTCACCTGCACCTATAGTCAAGGGCGACAGATATGGGGTCTTCAATGCCCCAGGAACCAGTACGAGCTCGATCAAATGAAATCGGTTCTATATGCTTCATCTGTCGGAAGCTTACAGTATGCTCAAGTGTGTACACGCCCTAACTTGGTATTTGTTACCGAGTTACTTGGCAGATTCCAGAGCAATCTTGGAATAGAGCATTGGAAATTGGTAAAAAAAATCTTGCGTTATTTGCAAGGAATAAAAGGCTTTGTGATGACATACAGAAGATCAGATTCACTCCATATAGTGGGGTACACAGATTCTGATTATGCGGAAGATGATAGAAAGTCTACATCCGAATATGTGTTTACTCTCGCTGGAGGAGCTATATCGTGGAAAAGCTCAAAGCAAACCGTCACTACATCGTCCACAATGCATGCCGAGTTTGTAGCATTTTATGAGGCTACGGGGCAGGTGAACTGGGTTAAAAAGTTCATACCCGATTTAAAAGTGGTTGACGACATCTATATACCACTTAAGTTATACTGCGATAATGAACCCGCAGTAACGTATGCCCACAACAATAAGTCAAGTGGTGCTGTCAAACACATTGACATAAAGTACTATGTTGTGAAAGATAAAGTTCGGGATCAAATTATAAGTCTTAGCATATAAGTACCGCAAAGATGTTAGCGAATCCGCTTACTAAAGGTTTACCACCCAACGTGTTCAGAGAACATGTAGCCGGCATGAGTTTAAGGGAAAGCATATGATTTCTGGACTAAAAGATGGCTCAAAAGATTAAAGTAACTATTTCAGAACAGAGAGGTGTATTATAGCTGTTGAATCTATCGACGATTGACCGTGACGATGAAGCATGTTATATACACTAATCTGTGATGAAATGAGTGAAGTCAAAGGTATTTAAAGTTAAAGTATAAATTGAGATCAAGTGAGAGAATGTTAGAATTGATCTCTAACCATTTGGCCCAACAGTCAAATGGGCCCTTGACCTAGCGCCTTGATCGGGGGCGTCCAGCCCAACAATGGCTGGTGGGTCTCTGTCGCCAGCGCTACAATAAATAGAGATGAGATCGGAGCAGCACGGATAACCAAGTTCGTCGTGCCGCCACTGGCCCCACCGACACAAACCCTAGTCCGATCTACAGGGGGCGCTCAAGCGACGGAAAGCTCCACCACCGCTCTCTCTCTCTCGCCCCCCTCTCACTAGGTCGCCGCCACAAGGACATCGACCGCGCCGCCGACCTCTACGCCTCTGCCCTCGTCACCGACCGTCGCTGCCCTAGCGCAGAAGGACAGCAGCGACAAAGGGCAGATGGCCACCTCGTCGTCCTCAACTCCGACGACCGGATCGGAAGGTATAAACACATAAAAAGGCACTCCTCTCCCTCTCGCTCTCGGATCCTACTCCTAGGTGGTCCACAACAGAGACAAACACGACGCGCCATACATCAGAAGATTTTGGTTTCCAACTTATATATAGTTCAGACTTATATATAAGACATATACTCCCTCCGTTTTTAAATTAATGTCGCTGTTAATTTTTACAATCAACTTTGATCATTTGTCTTATTCAAAAAATTTGCTCGAATGTGTAAAATTTTAAGTTGTGATTTAAATAACTCTAATGATAAATCAAATTATATCAAAATATATAAAATTTATCAAAAAAATTGAATAAGACAAATTATCAAAGTTAAATTTAAAAGTCAACAGCCACATCAATTAAGGAACAGAAAGAGTATTTGTGATTAACAAGTAGTATACCTGCAAGATGCCAGAGGTGATTAGGTTTGGGCCTGGAGAAGAGAACGACGCCGCAACTGGAGCTTGCGGATTGGCCGTGGTCTCGGTGCTGTCTGTGGTGCCCACCGGGTTCCTGGAAACGAATGCAAGGACAAACAAGCTGGACAGTTCAGAAGAACCGCATCTGACTGGCACAACGATCCCAAAACATACCAGGGCTCTATTTGACGTAGCTTATTTTTAATTTATTTACAGAAATAAATAGAAGATGTATCGAACAACAAACTTATTTTGTAATTTTTTAGTTTAATAATTTTTTAAAATAAATTAAACAGCAGCTTATTTTCAGCTGTTTTTTATCAACTATAAAAATAAATTATTTTTTAGCGAGTTCCAGCTGTGTTAAACATGGTCCAGGTCTTTGATTGATCTCACCTTGTGCTGTTGACGTAAGCCAAAATCTCGTCGAATTTGTCCGGGGACACGGCGAGTCCGGGGAGAACCAGGGCGTACGCGTCGTCGGTCGCTTTGTCCACAACGACGGCGCCCGCGGCGCTGGCCAAGAGCGGGCCTGAGCCGATGACGAAATCGGAGTTGTCCTTGGGCGGGCAGAGGACGATCTTCCCCTCATAGGAACCTCCGGCGAGGTTATCTGGATCACAGGAACTGCAGTGGAAATTGAACAACGCACGATTGGGTCTGACAGAAACTTTCAAATTCTTGTGAATTTCTATCTTCCAGAAACGATGTAGAACTGATGAACAACGTCTCATGGTGTCATCGTTAGTATTACCCGTTCATGGGGAGTGCAATGGTAACATTCTGCAGCGGTGGAAAGGTGTTTATGGAGGCTCCCTGCGTGGAAAATAGGTTAATTGATACTGGTATTTTTTATTCTTTCCGTTCTCAAGTTGATGTTGTCATTGATTTTTAACATTAATTTTAATCATTCGTCTTATTTAAATTTTTTTTATAAATATTAGATATTTTATTATAATTTGATTTATCATTAGAGTTATTTGAATCACAACTAAAAATTTTACAAATTTAAACTATTTTTTTGAATAAAATGAATGATCAAAGTTAATATTTAAAATCAACAGCGACATCAATTTAAGAATAGAGTAGATTTGAAGCATATTAAAATGATATTAAGAAGTGTCAAGAGCTGACCACTATGATCTTGCCGTTTCCTAGCGCAATCTTGTCAATGAACCGGCGATCGATGCTGCTCGCGGCGACGGATAGCATCCACGGAGCCAAGTTGCTCACGGACCCGCCGAAGAGCCTGGAGTTCATGGCGTCCGATATCCCCCACGTCCTCGAAGTACGGCGATGGGATCGCGGCCCCGACGGAGTATGAGATGACGTAAACGCCGTCGGCGATGGCGTCGTCGAAAGCCGCGAGGACGTCAGCCTCGCCGCTGGAAGCGTCC
Source organism: Zoysia matrella (assembly GCA_001602295.1). Classification (NCBI taxonomy): domain Eukaryota; kingdom Viridiplantae; phylum Streptophyta; class Magnoliopsida; order Poales; family Poaceae; genus Zoysia; species Zoysia matrella. The sequence goes on along the minus strand of BCLG01001327.1, from coordinate 13,516 downwards.
CAGCACACCTTGTAGATGGCGAGCCTAGCGCCCGGAACCGCGCCGCGCGGTGCCTGCAGCCAAGCCGCTGAAGCTGACGTTGCCGGCGGCGAGGCCAGCGACGGTGGACGCCGTGTGGCTGCCGTGGCCTTCGTGGTCCAGCAGCGACATCCCGGTGGCACCGTTTTGGTACGCGCGGGCGCCGATGATCTTGCTGCATGCATGTGGCGACATGTCGCGTTCAGACGTTGTGCGTAATAAGGCAAAGAACTTGTCGGGATCACGTACCCCGAGTATCCGTGAAGCTCCGGATTAGGGGTCAGGCGACCGCGCGATCCGATCCCCAAGGCGGCGATCTACGACGGCCAAGTCTTAACCGCCCTGAGGCGCACGAAGACTCCGACCTATAAGAGTCGACCCCCAGAGAGCGACCCACGGGGAGTAGGTATAATGTAATAGCGCATTTACTTCGGTGGCCAACCGTCATCCGTCCCGACGAGACGGGACGGGATTCACCACGGCGACACTCCAGCAGAAAGCTGCAACGGCTGCTAAACACGACCTGGTGGCACTGTGGCTGACACAACAGTGGCGGACAGGCGCTACAGTGTTCGCTATTGCGTGCGGACGCGAAGACAGCGAAAGGGCCCACCTGTCAGCGAGACAGCAGGATCGCGTAGGGTCCATCATATGTAATCCCAGACCCCCTCCTATATAAAGGGAGGCCCAGGGAGCGATAGAGACGGACGACACAAGAGAACCAATTTAGAAGATTGCAAAACCAACGAACTCCACTACAGCCCAGGGTCCTCGCATCCCTCCGGGCAAACACCCCCACTCATCCACGTTTCAATCACCCTCCACCCGTTCCAGATCCTCTCGCGAAGAGAGAATCCAGCTTTTGTAACATTATCATCGAGATAATCCGCTCCTTAGACGTAGCGTATTACACCGCTCGAGGTGGCTCGAACCAAGTAAAAAACCTTTTTGAGTCTTTCTTAGATTAGGCCACATCGAATACGAAGGGCACATCGCCCCACGATCGTATATTTTTACTGTGCCGGTGGTCAGAATACCGACATAACTACTACTGCAATACGAACTCCGTACTTGTTGCAGGTGAAGTTCTTGCAGGCCCCCTTCCATCTGCTGGGCGGCGGGCCGATGCCGGCATCAGAGAAGGACGGGAGTCCGGCCATAAACCGGTGTCGAGCATGCCCACGATGACATCGCCCTCAAACGGTAGGGACTCCTGAGGCGTTTGAGGGAAGCCCAAGAAATCCCATGATCTGGTTGCCAGAACCTCGTACGTTTTACTTGGGAAGACTGACACGATGCCCTCCATGCCTGTTACATAAGAGTCTAAGTGTCTCAGCACATGTCATGTGAAAACCAAATTAAAGTTGTAAACTTGATAACTTGCAACATGAACCTTAGTTTATTTTTCCTAAAAGACAATTCTAAAAAGCTATATATTTTATAGGATTGAGATGGATAAAAAAGGCTTTAAAATAGAGCCCCAAAATCTCCTCAATTGGTCTATTTCTTCAAAACAAAGAGACATTGGAGTGCTTCCAACCACAATGGAGTCATTATTTCTTCTCATGCATGGCTAAGATATCTAACACATACTCACTCCGTCCTAAAATAAATGGCTTTATTTTTTTACTTTTAGACATTGATCATTCATTTTATTCACAAAATTATACAAATGATTTTTATTTTATTAGCTGTTTTATTATTGAAAAAAAATTAAACCTAACTCTTTTTTATATTTTTATAAATTTTTAAATAAGACGTTTGCCAAGGGAGTACCAGCGAGTTTCTCTGCATCTTGTACGGTGAGCATGGCAGCAAAGCCATTTAGGCTTCTCTTGTAACCTGTCGTCGTCGTCGTCGAGGACCTGGCTGAGCAGGTCATGGTGAGCAGCTTCTACAGCAGAGAAACCAGCCTCTGATTCGGACGTTCCCAGACTGGGCAGGTGCCCCATGTAAACGATGTAGACCTGTCCACGAACAAAGAAAATCTTTCACGCTTTGCATCCGGAGGAGAGAAGAAACCACGATCAGAATCCAGGCAAAATAATTAACGTGACACTGATGATCTGCTAAACCTGCTGCTGCTGTCCGCCGTCGCCATTGCCGCGGCCGCCGACGGCTTGAGCGGCGTTGGTAGTTAGCCTCGCCGCGGAAAGAGCCAGGCGGAGGAGGAGGAGACGAGTCACCAGGAGGAACGGCATCGTGCGTGTTTCCAACGACGCATGAACGAATCGACATGATGTTGATCTATATATATCCAGGATATATATGATTCCTTAGGAGTCATCGGACAGTCAACCAGCAGCATTGCTCGCTCCGCATGCACGCATCGTGGTTTCTGATGACTCAGGTGGATACGACATACTAACAAGAACAACGCGATGTTCATCGTCTTCGCCGACGTCCAGTAGCAGTCATGTTATTCCTGTACTCTCTCTATTTTTTAATTGATATTATTATTGACTTTTAAATTTAATTTTAATTTTTTATTTTATTTTAAAAAATTTGATAAATTTTATATATTTTTATATGATTTGATTTATCATTAGAGTTATTTGAATCAATACTTAAAATTTTACATAATCAAGCAAATTTTTTTAACAAGACGAATAATCAAAATTGAATTTAAAAGTCAATAACGACATCAATTTAGTGTCTTATAAAATTGAACTAATTAATTGTGAAATTTCTATACAATCCAATAATCCAAATCCAAATAAAGATTAAAATCGCACAGTCGTCAATGTACACCATCTTCCGCCGTGAAGCCTGAAGGCCCTGAACAGAGGCTACCGCTTAATCCTGATCAGTCCTCCTGACTCTGGGGTCGCGGAAGCACCCGTCGACCGAAACGGAAAACGGCTTGCCGTGTCCAGTTGAAAATAGATTTACTTGTGCCGGAAAATGTACACTTTGGGCCGAGTTTTGTCACATGAACCGTCTGCTGGGCCGTGTTGTGGGCCCGAAAATGTCATTTTTTGAGCTCAGGTGAGTAGTGATATTTGGGCTGAATCTTGATCACCCGGCCTCAAATTTTGGTCCACGAGACAGCAGCAGAGTATCTTCCATCCGGCTTTTTTTTTGGATTAATATCTTCCACCCGGCTTGGAAGGAGGAAGCTGCTCTGCGGCCTCTGCCCGTGCTGTTCTGAGCTGAGCCGTCGCCTCCTCCGGATTGCCATTCCCACCACCATCGGTACTATCTAACTGCTACTCTCTGTTTTTTAATTAATGTCACTGTTAATTTTTAAATTCAACTTTAATCATTTGTTTTATTAAAAAAATTTGATAAATTTTATATATTTTGATATATTTTGACTTATTATTAGAGTTATTTAAAACACAACTTAAAATTACATATTCGAACAAATTATTTAAATAAAACGAGTAGTCAAAATTGATTATAAAAATCAACAGCGACATTAATTTAAAAACGGTGGGAGTATGTATCAATATTCATTGATATATAGATCCATATCTATATATCACTTACAGTTAATGGAAATGATGTTTGTCCTAGCATCACCTGCCCACCTTCCATGTCATGAAAGAATAGGATGAACTATTGGACAAGACCCAAACATCACATCTTCAAACAATAGCTGGAAGCTTGGGCTGGTGAATATCTGAACCTTTTAAAGATGGCAATGGATCGGATTTGGATCGAACGGAGTAAAAACCCGTTCACAATGGCAAAGTTCACGGGTAAAATTTTAAACCCGCACTCGTACCCATATATGAAAACTGACATCCGGTGTCAAGGTACTTGTACTTGCTATACTTCCAAATGTAACGTGCGCTTTCTAAGATTCCAAATAATTACTTGTGGGCACTGCTAATATAACTATCAATCCAAGACATCAGCAGACTTTCTCCACAAACTGTATCGATATTGCGTGCGGCTATATATACATACATGCAGGCTGTGTTCATCCCTGTCGTCTTGCAGTGGCATCACCAATGTGGAATCTCTGTAGCAGTACTGGTTCACTTAACTTGAAGAGTCCAGACAACGCCTCTTAAGAAACCAGCATCTGAGAATAATACCGTGTTCGCTCAATGACGCACGCCTAAGATGCTAACCCCTTCCAGTCCCATGATTCCATGACCTTCAGTGTAGCACCAGGACAAACGTACCAGTGGGAGGAGATCACAATTCAGAAATGCCATGACTCTTACTCTGCAGACAAATTTGTTTATTTTTAGAGACAGTACTGACTACTGAGTACTGAGTGTTACATATTCTATATTAAAATTTTTAAAATTTATACTTGTCATTATCTCATCTATACAAAGCTGAAAAAAACATCTGTTTTAAAGTTTATATATATGCTTGTCATTATCTCATCTATACAAAACTGAAAGACAAAAAATACATGTGGAGCCATGCGTGCTTATGCCCCATATCCTTTTGCGTTTGGAAGCATTGCAACATGCCAAGGAATCACATTATCACATTCACACATGGGACTTGGCTGCTTCTTCTACCTAAGACAAGCAGCAGCTAGCTGCTGATCCATGGTAGTATGTGAGCGACAAACTTGGGGGTAGGTTAGGGATGGGTGGGTGGAGCTCGCAGCAACAACCATGCATGGAGCTAGGTCTCCACATTGTTCTTGTGCTTCAGTTTTATTTATCTGTTGCTGATGGTGTGTGTTCATGTGTGTGTTCATGGTGGTAATGAACGAATAGTGGGTCGGAGCAATTCACTTGAACTGCAGGGCCTCCAATGGCCTCCCCAGCAGTGACAGCACCGTGGCGGCGATGTGCCGCGGCGTCAGCCCGGCTTCCTCGATCTGATCTTGCGGGGCGCCATGGTCGATGTACCGGTCTGGTAGGAACATGGATCGCAGCTGCAAAGAACACAGTGATCTCAGCATCGTTAGCCTTCTTGCGAGAATTTGCGAGGAAACTTGATGGCGTACGTGGAGTAGTGAGATGAGATGCTTACTTTGAGTGGTCCGTCGAGCAGGCCGGTGAGGCTGAGGTAGTGAGCGACGTGTGAGCCGAACCCGCCGATGGAACCCTCCTCGACGGTGACGAGCACCTCGTGCTCGGCGGCGAGCTGCCGGATCAGCTCCGTGTCGAGCGGCTTGCAGAACCGGGCGTCGGCGACCGTCACGTAGATACCGTGCTCCTTGAGCGCCTGCGCCGCCTTCATGCACGCCTGCACCATGGTGCCGTACCCGACCAGCGCCACCCGGTTGCCTCCGACGAGCACCCTGCCCTTCCCGACCTCGAGCGGCGTGCCCTTGTTGTCTGGCGGGAGGACGGTGCCCACGCCGTTGCCGCGCGGGAACCGGAAGCAGCTTGGCCGGTCGTCGATGGCGGCGGCGGTGGCAACCATGTTCATGAGCTCGGCCTCGTCGGCCGGCGCCATGACCACCATGTTCGGGAGGCAGGCCATGTAGGTCACGTCGAACGCGCCGCAGTGCGTGGGCCCGTCGGCGCCGACGAGCCCCGCGCGATCGAGCGCGAAGCGCACCGGCAGACGCTGCAGGTCCACGTCGTGCACCACCTGGTCGTACCCGCGCTGCAGGAACGACGAGTAGATGGCGCAGAACGGCTTGAGCCCCTCCGTGGCGAGCCCCGCGGCGAACGTCACCGCGTGCTGCTCCGCGATGCCCACGTCGAAGCACCGGTCCGGGAACCGCTTCTGGAAGTAGTTGAGCCCCGTGCCGCCGCCCATGGCGGCGTGGACGGCCACCACCTTGTCGTCGGCCTCCGCCTCGCGGATCAGCGACTCGGCGAAGTACTGCGTGTACGACAGCGTCGGCGCCTTGGCCTTGAACTGCTTTCCCGTTGACGGGTCGAACTTCACCACGCCGTGCATCCGGTCGGCCGCCGCCTCCGCCGGCGGGTACCCCTTCCCCTTCTCCGTGACGATGTGGATGAGCACGGGGCCTGGAGCCGGCATTGCCTTCACCTTCTCGAAGATGGTGACGAGGTCCTCGACGTTGTGCCCGTCCACGGGGCCGATGTAGTAGAGCCCGAGCTCCTCGAACAGCGACGCGCCCGACGCGCTCAGCATGCCGCGCGCGTACTCGTCCACCTTGGACGCCACCTCGTGCGCGGGTCCACCGATCTGCTTGGTCACGGTCTTAGCGGCCTCGCGGAGGCGGCGGAACTTGGTGCTGGACTGGAGGTTGGTGAGCGCGCGGCTGAGCGCGCCGACCGGCTTGGACGGTCCGTCGAGTGTCGCCGTCGGGAGTGACACCTGCTTGTTATCGTTGAGGATTACAATCATGTTGGCGTCGAGGTAGCCCGCGTTGTTCATGGCCTCGTACGCCTGCCCGGCTGTCATGGCGCCGTCGCCGATGACGGAGACGACGTGGTTCTTGCGGCCGAGGATGTCGCGCGCCACCGCCATACCCAGCGCCGCGGAGATGCTGGTGGAGCTGTGCCCGGCGCCGAACGCGTCGTGCGCGCTCTCGTCGCGCTTCGGGAACCCCGCCAGCCCGGAGGTCTGCCGGAGCGTGTGCATCCGCGCCCGCCGCCCCGTCAGGATCTTGTGCGGGTACGCCTGGTGCCCCACGTCCCAGATGATCTTGTCCTCCGGCGTGTCGAACACGTGGTGCAGCGCCACCGTGAGCTCCACCACGCCCAGGCTCGAGCTCAGGTGGCCCCCCGTCTTGGACACCGTGTGCACGATCTCCGCGCGGAGCTCCGCCGCCAGCTGCTCCAGCTCCTGGGTGCATACAAGACACGACGTCGTGTTCAGTGTTCATGTTCATCTGTCTCTGACTCTCTCTCTCTCTCTCTCTCAGAGCGGCAAGGCTGCCGGAGGCCCGGAGCAGTTGGCGACGAAGACTCATACAGTCATACTACGTACCGTGGTGGAGAGGTTCTTCATGTGGATGGGGTAATTCACGGTGTCGAGAATAGGCGTCGGCGGCTTCTCGCCGGAGTACCCGATCTTCCACGCGCCCGTGGCCGGCTCCTTCCGCATCATCACCTTCCCATCACCACCGTTAACACCGCCGGCGCTCGCGCGCACCTGAAACTGCGAAGCCAGAACGCCAAAATCAGCGTCACGCCAAAACAACGGTGCTCCGGCGAACCGAGAGTGATCCGTACCTGCGGCCGGCAGGAAGCGTGGGCGGTGGCGGCCGGGACGACCCCCGCGCGGAAGGCGGACGGCGTCGACGCCTGGAGCGCCATTGAGACACGTACACGGTCGAACTAGCTCCGCTACTCCGACTCCGGTAAACGTGCACGACGCAGCAGCCTAGCTTGCTGGTCCGGTCACTCGCCGTGACAGTTCTAGCTAGTTGCTCCTCAGGTAGGTTGAGCAACTGAAGCTCGATTAGCCCGCGACGCCGAAGCCGCGCCTCGGAGGAGGGGTTGGAAGAAGACGAAGAAGAAGAGGCGGAGGACGGGTGGAGGGGAAGTGGAGGTGAAGGCGGGGTTATTATAGGCGTGCCGGAGGCAACCGGTAAAGTGCGTGTCTTGAAAAATTTTCGCCCCGGTTCGGTCCACCCGACCCGAGACGCGACCACCCGCACACCATTCACGCTGACTTCCACATCACATGTACTGACCCTGGCCCAGGGCCACGTAGCACTGCAGGTCTGCAAAGATGCTCGGTCCCCAGCGCGTGCGATTCCCCCGTGGACAAGGCCAACGGATGCGGTCGTCGTATGGTATGGGCCCGTTTTGGAAAGACCGTAGATTCTTCGTTTTCTTGCTCTGGGACTCGACTCAACTCGACGACATGCATGCTGCGTTCCGTGGCCGGGCGGCTCTGTCTGTCTGTCCAGTCTCGTAAGCAGCCGGCCATGGGGGACTGTTGATCGGTTGCTCTGGCATGGAAATCCGACTCCATCACATTCTTCGTGATGTGGTTCGGGAAATCCGTGTGCACTGAAAGAGTAACTGACTGTTAATGTTAAAATGCATTTTTTCTGTTCCTAAAATGTTATGATGTTTTATTTCTAACATCATGTTTAATTATTTGTGTTATTAAAAAAGATGATAAATATCATATATTTTATTGTATTTTCTTTTATTGTTTAAGTTATTTGAAGCATGACTTACAATTTTTCATATTTAAACTATTTTTTGTTATTGTAAATGTAAAAAATAATATTATTAAATCTCAACAGCATCAACACTTTAAGGACTAGTAAGATAGTACTCCATGTTGTTAGTTATGTGAACCTAGACTGTCAAGTCCCGGCCATATTAATTTTTTACTCTCGTCATTTTTAAATTGATGTGTCTGTTGACTTTTAACATTAATTTTGATCATTTATTTTATTTAAATTTTTTATAAATACCATATATTTTATTATAATATAATTTATCATTAAAGTTATTTAAATAACAATTTAAAATTTTTCACATTCGAACAAATTTTTTTAATAACACAAATGATCAAAGTTGATGTTAAAAGTCAACAGTGACATCAATTTAGAAAACGGACGGACTAATAACCTAACTAATGAACTGAGCTATCCTCAGCTCGTTATAATTTTCGTAGCATGCATGTGCTGGCCTCCTTTTTTTCCCATGGAATCTGTTGTTATTTTCTGCAGGCACACACGTTTACATGATGCCTTTTTTTTTCTGTTCGTGAGTTGTTGCTCGTTAAACTAACTAGCTAACCACCAGGCACGTTTACTCGCTGCAAATTAAGCTGATAGAGTACTTAATATACGCGCTGCGTAACACGGGTCGATCAGCGCACTGACAGCACACAGTATTTGGAGTTACTCCAGTATTTGCGTACGTGGATTAGAGATAGCAACGGGTCTCGAGATTCGAAACCCGACGGGTTTTTACTCTATTAAAATAAGGGTATGAGTGGGTTTTTATACCATGAATTTAACGGTACGGGTACGGAAAAGTTTTACCCGTTTCTGATATCCGATATATATCTGATATATACAAAATAAACATATTTTCATTAAATATAAGTATATAAAATATTATATCTCATAGATTATTTTTTTATTTTTTTACTTAATGTTTCACATTTAATTCAAATTTGTATTAGTTTAACTATTACGTGTCAATAAATTAAATATTTATATTAAATATATACAATAAATATATATATAAAACAACTAAATTATAATTGTAGTCGTATTCTTAATAGATACCCGAGACTCGTGAAATCTCCGTGGGTATAAGTACGAGAAAAAACTTTTATTCAATAGTTAAATAGATATAAGTATGAGAGCAAAACTTGACGGGTATATACCTGTTGCCATCACCGGGTGCACGTGACGCGAACGCCCCGGCACGTGCGCGCCTGGGTCGAACTACTGTACCTAGGAGCCTAGGACCACCTGCCGCCACGTACCGTGCTGTGGCTGCAGCCGCGTGCGCCACGAGGCAGCAAGTGGCCGGCGGCCGGGCAGCGATCGAGACGACGACAACGACGACGACAAGTGCGAGTAAAACGTGATCCGTGTGTTCGTTGCTGCCGCGACTGCCGCGACGTCGACTCCCGTGGCCACCTGAACCATACCCATCCATCGATGTCTGCATCCCCGGACACTAGGACAGTAACAG